>VMDO01024770.1:0-29193 GCA_007922755.1 Pedetes capensis | reverse complement strand
GCTACTGATTTTTAAATGTGTTTCAAAGCCACCTTTTCATTTTGTATATTCTCCTTTTTTTGTGGTTTTAGTGTCTTGATTTTTCCTTTTCAAAGCAGATTCAATAACCCCTTAGGCAAAGGACCTTCCCATGTGTAGGCTTTGATTTATAGACAAGAAACTACAGGATTAAGTCAGAAATCACACTGAATTTCCCAATATTGTAGTTTGAAAGTACTTATTATCGCCCACTCCAAATTTGATTATTGCTAATATTCTTAACGTATGCATGTTTTTAGTCAAATGGAGATTTTAATTTCTGATCTTACCTGGGGATCTATTTTTCTATTGTTTTAAAGTGAATAAGGAATTTTCCTAATGGAACGGTCTTTTTGTATTGAAAAAGACCCATACTTTATGATGTTGAGGTCAAGTAGTTTCACAATGTGGGAATTAGAAAAAAAATAATAAAAATCCAGTGAGATTTGCAATGTACCTTCCAGAGTAAGGATTTGATATTTTCATATTTGGTGAGCTGCACCCCCAGCGCCATCTTTGTACTTTATTTACTTATTTCTTTAGTCATATATTAAATTTATGGTTTGGATCAGGTTCTTTCTGAATTACACAGGCTGCCTCCTGTCTTAAGCTTCCCATCCTTCTGCCTCTGCCTCTTTGTTCTATTTATATAACATACAGACTCACAGACAAAGGGGTCTGTGTGCCTCGCTTTGATTGGTTACTTCACACATTTGTTACAGAGCAATCTCAGCAGAAAGTCCTTGACTACAGAATCTTTAAAGTAGCAACTCTTAGGCAATCACCAGGGGCTGTGTCAATGCATGGGGATTACTGCCGTGCCTCTGATTTCAGAAAAGGGCTTTTTACTGTTCCTTAGATAAGGGAGTGCAGCTGTGCTCTCTAAATAGTAGGGCGAGGAAGGTAACTTCCCCACTCTTGGAGGCGCCATTTGTGGTTTTTGTTTTTTAAGTCTCCTTTCTTTCTCCTCATTTTCCACCCTTTGAGACTCCATAAAATTTTGGGGTCTCACCATCCACCTGTTTTAGGAGTTGATAATGGTTCATGTAAAACACACATGATCTGTCCTCTGGGTGAGTGACAGTCTTATCATAGAGCACATAGCTCTTATGGCCAGTGTGAGGAGGCACAGGATGATCAAGAACAGGCCAGTGAGGGCTGGGACTCCTCCTACTAAATTTTTGAGTCCTGGGGGTGGGGTGGGGTGGAGAACCAGCTTCCCCATAAGCTCTGTGGGTCCCATCCATGCTAAGTCTGTACTGGCACATGGGACAATTTTTGAATCCTTGTTATATCTTTTATGACTTGTGTCTGATCATCAATCTGCAGGCAGCAGTTAATAAAATGGAACTTTCCCTGTACTCCTCCCTCTTGGGCCAGTAACTGATCTAAGGCTGGTCTCTTCTGGTGGATAGCATTTCTGATTTGACTCTGTTTTGGGGTGAGGAGGGTCAGGGACCTACTTGTTATATCGGTTGTTACCTCAAGCACTGCCTGTAACTTAATTATGCAGTTGAGCTTGTAGTGGGGGGTGTGGTATACCCATGACCCATCTTGGACCCACATGGCTGAGCCGTGACATTGGATAATCCTCTCAGGGGCCATTCATCATCTTTCCAGTCTCCTATGGCTCTTTCCTTTTTCTGACATCCTGGTAACGGGGCCATGACTGGATAACCTAGTTGTTCCCCAGTTTTTAGTAGTAAGAAGAAAGAGGGCTTATGCCTTTAACACAACTCCCTCTCCAGTAATCAGGGAGACAGGTATAGTCTCCGTTTCCACATCTCCAGTATAGTTCAGCTAGTGCAGTCCAGTCTCTTGGACTTTCCAGTTTGTCCCAAGCCTCTCTGTCAGGTGAACCTTTTGAGAGGGTTCTGTTCACTCTAGGTATTTCCCCACAATGCACTCTCTCCAGTTGTAGTGTTGAGAGTTTTCTGACCACAGATTAGTTTCCCCACAGGTGAAATAAGGGACTTTCCCCATCTAGTGAGGCAATATTGACCCCTGATTGAGGATTTTAGAACCCAAAAGGCATCACTTGGAGGAAGGCGTTCCTGGCTTGTAAAGTTTATCATTTCATGGGTCAGTGACTCCTTTGCTTCCTCTGGCCAATGATCTCCCATCAGAGCTCCTCCACATGTAAGGCATGATGTGTATACCATTTAGACACTGGATTATGCTTGGTGCTAATCCCAGGAACAAAGTTTAGCACTACATAGGAGCTGGGGCAGAGGTTGCGACTCTTCTTCATAGAAGGAATGAAAAGCTGGGAAGCTAGTCTTTTTCTGAGTGGTGATGACCTTTCTTAGAGTTCTGAATACCATCAGATCTAGTCCTCTGCCATTATTGCCAGGCATAACCTGTTTTCTTTCTTCCATCTGTGAGTGTGCTGAGGACGGGTTATTAATTCTAAGGGAGTACAGTGACTTTTCTATCAGTCTGCAGAGTGATTCTGCAGAATCTTTTCCTTTCTGTAAGATTGTGGAGGCCATGGGACTTTTCATATGTGTGGCCTATTTAACTCGTTCCCAATTCCAGCCTGAGTCAGTACAGCTGCCCTCATGTAGGTACCTGCCTGCAAATACTTCACTCCTTTCCCTACAAAGAAAGCCACATCCCATCCCATAAATGTTTAAATGAATTGTCTGACATACATCCAGGTAGATATTTTTTTTTCCTGGGTTGGGGTTCTCTTTAGGGTGGTTTTATTGGCTAAGAGGCAGTGTGTAAGCCTATGGCCTAGATTTACCTATATCTCAAAAGTGGTACTCACGGGAGGCTCATGGGGATTATAACAGACACATGACTGGTTTTTACCTGGATCACATACAGCAAAGTGGGTCTGGTTATAAGTACAAGTTCCCTTTATTTTTCCCTCACGTTTGTAAAAGAGTAAGGTGGTGGTTATACCTGGTCCCACCTTTGTCTTGTGAACATACAAGTCACATCTTTCTTCCCCTTTTCCGGAATTCCAAAGTCCAATGAGGAGTATTCCCAGAACGTTTGTCCTCAGACTTCTGCTCAGGCTTCTGCCGTGTGCAGGCCAGCCAATTTCCAGTTTGTAGCCAGAGCAGGACAAGTTGATCTCCTCCGTGTCCTCTTGCAGGAGCTGATCAGGTCTGGTTCTACTCTCCACTGGGGCTGTGCAGCCCTCTTAAATCTGGTGTGATGAATTCATGCAGGGATTCCCACTACGTTGGTGGCCATGGGTGTGGTCAGAATGACAGTGTAGGGTCCTTTCCTCCTTGGCTTGAATGGTATCACCTTGTAGTCTTTGACCCAAACCTGGTATCCTGGGGAGAAAAGTTGAACAGGGGCAACAGCCTCACGGGGCCATGGTGCAGTCCCCATGTGAATATTCACTTAGTTATTTTCCCTAAGGTCTCCATCTGTCTATGTAGCTCTGTCTCCCCTAATTCTGTGGGTGTCTCCAGTAAATTATGGAGGGTTTGGGTAGACCTGTTGTACATTATCTCATACAGAGAATTCTGTATGAGATAATTCTGATCTCATAGGAGTACATCTAACTTTAAACAAGATTATTGGCCAAATTTGCACCTAGTTACGTCTTGTGTCCTGACATAACATACTAATTCCTGTCCTCTTCATGGGCTTTATGATTCCTGAGCTGTGAGGCCGGGAAGCTGTGTGCAGCTTCCAGATGATGCCAAAGGCTGTGGCTTTTTGCTACACTACTTCAGCTACAAGGGCCATTCCTTTGTTAGACCTGACTCAAAGCAGCAGTCCAAACTGAGGAATAATTTCCCTAAGTAGTGCCCTCAGTGCATCACAGGCCTTTTCTGTCATGGCGGGGAAAGCTTCTGTCCACCCCTAATGTGTGCAGACTAAGAGCAGGAGATACTGAAACTCCACATTGGGGCATCTCCATAAATTCCACCCACACACCCTCAAATGGGGCTGCCCCATAAGACTGGACTCTGGGCAGCGGAGGGCGTCCCTGTCTCGCATTATGCTGGCTGCATGTTACATAATGCTGACTAGTCTGTTCAGTGAGGGTTGAAAGGAGGGGAATGTCAAAGTACCTCCTCAACAGTTTCCCAGTCTTTTCCTGTCCCTAATGTGTTGTCTTGTGAACCCTGTGAACAAGATGAAGGACTATAATCCCCCATCTAGCAACTATTTCAGTCCTTCCACTGTTTTTCCTGCCCCATCTTTCTTCATCCACTCCTTTTCTTCTTTAGAATGTTTTGGGGTTAAATTTGGTGTCCATGGAGGCAGGGGTCAGCCAGGGGGGAGGTTGCTGTTCTCTTTGTCTCTGTCTGCTTTAACATTACCCTGTACTTCAGGGTTCCCTGTCTTTTGATGTCCTCAGCAATGAATGGCTGTCATTTTCCTATGCCTCCATACTGCCTCCAGCAGTTGTAAAATCTCATTAGGCTATTTAGATCTTTCCCCTCCCTTTTAGAGGTCCTCTCCCCTTGTCCGTGGAGAGTAAGTAAAGCAAAGCACATTTGCAGCATCACTGAGGATGTTGACATTCTTTTTCTCAGCCAATTCTAGGGCCCAAATTTGGTTTTCTGGGCAGAAATCCTTTGGGGCAATACCTTTGCCTCCAACACTTCAGTTAAGGTGACTACTGCAGAGCCAGCTTCTCTTTCCTCTGTCTGGTTGCAAAAGCTGCTTCTGTCTGCAAACACCTCTAAGTCTGCTTCCCTCTGAGGCTGATCTGAGTCATCTTGGCTGGTTTGAATTCACTGTCTCAATGACCTCCATATAGTCATGTGCAGGTTTTCCATCCCCCATCAGAGCAGTACAGTGGGGTTTAGGGAAGACACACCCTCCATTTTGAGCTATAGATTTTCAATAGTGAGCTTTGGTACTTAGTGGGGTGTGCGACTGTTAGCTAGTGATGGCCCTTAGTGCTTGTTAAGGTACCCACTGCCTGTGGAATTTGGAATTTCAAGTCCTGTCCCAAAGTTAGTCAGCTTCCTGTTTCAACATAGGTTTGGATGCAAGAGGTCTCACACTGGGGCCATCCTTGTGAAGCTCCATCCAACTGCTCAGAGAGGTAGGCAACCAGCTTTAGACAACTCCCCATTCTGAGTCAGTTCACACACAGGTATTTTATTCCTTTCTAACACATTTGATGTGAAAGGCTTGGCTACATCAGGGAGGCCCAAAGCTGGGGCTGCCTGTAACTCCTCTTTCCACCTTTCAGAAGCTTTTTGCTGCTATGGCCCCCATTCCATTGGCTCCCTCTCTCCTCCCCCTGCGGCTTCATAGAAAGGCTTAATATGCATCAGAAAATTGAGGATCTATATATGATAGAACCCCACTGCCCCCAGAAAATCTTGGATTTGTTTTCATGTCATTGAGTCTGGGGTGTTTTGGATTACCTGTTTTCATTTGGACCATGGGGTCCTGGACCCCTACTTTCATTCAGACCATAGGCCCATTGGGGGATCCTGAGCCTGGTTGGCCTCAGTCACTAAAGAGGGGGTCCTCAGCCATATCCAACTAGGCTGCTTGTTCTCTGGGACCTGCCTTTTGACTCTTTTTCTTTTGGGCCATTCATTTTTCCAGTGTCCCATTTCCTGGCAGATGGCACAACTGTCATGTCTTACATGGGGCATGTTCTGCAGTTTGGCTCTCCTTTCTGCTCTGTTTCTCTCCATGAAAGGGCAAGGAGCTTTTACCTGTTTTTGTGCCAGGGAAGCTTTTAAAAATTGAGCATTTTCTTCACCTTTCATTTCTCCTTCCTCTTTCCCTCCATCTCCCTATTTATGAAAACCTTACATGCTACTTCCTGTTGTTGTTGTTAGGTGCCGTTGAGTCGGTATCCAACTCATAGCGACCCGCATAGGGTTTTCTTTTTTTTTTTCATTATTCAATAAATTTAATTATTACAATTTATATTTTAGTAAATAAATTATATACATTTTATGGTATACTTCATATTTACAGAGCTGGCTTAATTTCACAAAACCATCAAATTACAAAACAAAATAGGTATGAATATTCTTTCTTTTTTTATTAGAAATTTTTAATGTACATCATAATGTGATTCATTTTGACATGCTTTTCATTGTGACAGTTTCCATATATGCATTTTGATAAACATTATTCATATAGGTTACCCCTTACCCTCCCCTATGCTTCCCCCCTCCCCCCTTCCCATCTAAGTTTCCCATCCAAGTCTTCTCTATCTTTTACTATATAGTATTTTTCTATATGTCCTTGGGTTCCATTTCTGTTTAAGATAGAAACTTTTCCTGTAGTGGTCTTTGTTTCTATCTTGTTAGAACAATTACACTGCATAGGGTTTTCAATGGCTGGCTGTTTTGGGATTGTCTTGGGAGTGGATTGCCAGGTCCTTCTCCCATTTTTGTGGTGCTGGGAGTTGAACTCTGGACCTCAGAGACTGCAGTGCAGTGCCCTACCAACTGAGCCAAATCCCAGCCACGTGCTACTTCTAGGAGGTGGGAAATACTCATTCCCATGAAGCCCTCTACCTTTGGGAGTTTGCATTGGATAGTAACTGCACTCTAATTCACAAAAGCTGGATCGACCACTCTCTGACTTTGTTGGCCATTGGGTCAAAAGAAATATAGATGTGCTAGGCTTCACTTCCCATAATCTCTCCTAGAAATCCCCTGGACTCTCATCTTGCCTTTGTAGGACCATAACCGCCTTATGGCAGTTTGTGGATTTTTGGCCTCCCTTCTGCAGTCCTTGGAGGAGAGATGCTTTATACCTTGGTAGTTTTCCCATGTCTTCTTCCTTATTTAGAGCCCATTGGAGTCCTGCTTGTGTAGAGCATCTTTAGCATACTCTTTGGGATTTAAGTCATTATGCAGAGCATTCCCTTCCAACCATTTAGTAGCATCTTTGATCATTCAGCATCTTTCCTCAGTGATGAAGAGTAAGGAGGAGGTGGCAGCAGTCAGCCCACATGGGACTGTGGTTTGGAAGTTGGACTACATCTAAGAGAGCTTGGGATTTCTCTGTGTAGGAGGGAGTGTGATGTTTTCAGGTTAGTATATTGATAGTACTAAAAGGCGGATATACCAGAAATCTCACATATGGTAACCTCTCCTTCCTCATTGGGTTTCCCTGGGCTTCACATTTCCCTCACTGGCATTTCCATAACCTGGGGACAAAGGGGAATTGCCCAAGCTAGAATCCTGGGGGGCAGGTTGGGACACATTATGCGCTTCAGCAGGTGTGGTGTAATCCTCTGAGGGTGGTTGGAGGGCTGACTCCTTCCCTTGTTTTGGTTCCTGCAGAGAGAGAAGGTGGGGACTTTCATTCCTCCTTGGGGGTTGGAAATGAAGATTTCAGTTGCTGTTGGTGGCAGAAACTTCTCAGGCTGTGCAGAGTGTTTCTTGGGTAGAGCAGTTGCCAGTCTTAGCCACTTGTACCTGGGAATCTTGGGCCCTGAGTGATGAGGGAGGGGCACAGCACTGCTAGAGTCAGCTATCTATATATTGGAAGTGATACTGGGACTGAGGTCCCCAGTTACAACAGACTATACCTTCTGTACTATAGCCTTACCTAAGCTATTTTCTGATGGTCATTCCACTTTAAATATTGGCCAATCACAGAGGACTTTTAACTTCCTTGGAGACAGAACAACCCCGTATTCTCCTGAGACTCCTTTCTTAAAATTCTTTATCATAGATCACAAAGGGATTGGCTTTTCCAGTGTTTCCCGTGTTCTACCCTGGACTAACATCACTCTCACTACTAGAAGAGTTGGGGGCAGGAGTGGGGAATATCTTAAGTACTCACAGCCACAATGCTCTTCACTGGCAACTCCCCTCTTTGGGCTGGCAGATCCCCTTGTCTTATGTAGGTTGATATATGTCATCGACATGAACCCTGCCCTCAGTTGTGTGGGGTGTCTCAGAGAACAGTGATTTGGAGAGTACATTTGCCTTAGCCCTGTGAGGACGGATTGGAGTCCTCTCCTTGGGGTACATCTCAGTCAGTCTACAAGCACTCTCATTCACAGGATCCAACCCAATTTCTCATCGCAGCACACTCAGTTTCCCATTCAAACTATCATGATTATTTTTTGGGAGATGAAACTCAACCCAATTCCTAACCTAGGTGGCCTCAGTTTCCCATTAAAATTATCATGAATGGTATTCGTGAATTTCTGAAGGGTGATTGAGCCCTCCTGTTATTAATAAGGAGATCCCTTTCCCTTGTCCTAGACCATACCTACCGTAAATCAGATGTCTCCTGGTGCCAGTACTTCTTTGTGTTTGCTTCCTCAGGTACCCACCAAAGGGGGCTCCTTTCTGTGCTCTGTGAAGGTGCCCACACAGGGAGGTAAAATCTGTCATCCCTGGCTAATTCAGTGGTTCACACATTACCTGGACTGAATGCTGTCCCCTGCTCAGAGCCTCAGTACAGAGCAGCATTCTACCAACTTGGCTAAACCCCAGCCCTAAACAGTATGGAAATTCCTTTAAAAACAGTGTGGAGGTAGACTAGAACGACCCTATCACCCAGCAGTGCCACTGCTGGGTATATACTCAGGAAATGTAATTGTCTGCTGCAGGGATATCTGTACTCCTATGTTCATTGGATTATTATTTACAACAGGTAAGACATGGAAACAACCTGTATCAATGTTCTTGAAGAAATTTTTAAAAGTGGTATATAAACACATCCTGCAAGTGTACTACCTTGGTATCAGGTTCTATGAGATCTCAGAAGCTAAGGAAGGTCGGGTCTGGGTAGTACTTGGAAGGGAGTCCACCTGGGAACACCTGGTACTGTAGACTTGGAAGAAGGGCCTGGCAACCCACTCTTAAAATACAAGTAGCCACTGAAGACTCTATGAATAGCAGAGAAGCACTGATATATTGCCAGGAATGGCACAGTATTGGGGAATGTTTCTTTCTTTCTTTCTTTTTTTTTGGTGGTACTGAGGGTTGGACCCAGGGCCTCGTGCCTGCATGCTCTGCAAGTGCTGAACACTGAGCTGTGCCCCCAGCCCATTTTTTACTTTTTTGAGAGAGGGTCTCGCTAAGTTATGCTGACTGCCTCTAGTCTCGAACTTGTGATCCTCCTGCCTGTGCCTCCCAAGCTGCTGGGATTACAGGCATGCACCACCAAGCCTGGTGGGGAGTACTTCTGTATGGAAGGTCTCTACGAATTGGAGTAAACCCCAAAGCACCACCAACAACATGTAAATGTGGTGGAATACATAAGATCAGCAACAAGTATTTGGCCTTAAGAAGCAGGAAATAGTCTTATTTGTAATAACATTGGTGAACCTAGAGGACATTATGTTTGGAGAAATAAGCCAGGCACTGAAATGCATGCTCTGTGTGCTCACATATATGATAACCTACAAAAGTCAAACTCAGCAGAGGTACAGAGGAGGATAGTGGTTACTAGGGCCTGGATGGGTGTGGGGGGAGAGGGGAAGGAGACATTGGTCAAGGGGGAAAGAGTTAAAAAATTAGTTCTGGTGTTTTAATGTACAGTGAGGTGACTTGTAATATGTACTTCAAAACGCCTAAAAGGGTTTTCAATGTTCTTAGCACAAGAAAATGATAAACATTTCTCATGATGATACATTAAGTACTCTAGCATTCTAACATGTATCCATGTGTTGAAATATTTTACCCATAAATCTATGTACTTGATTAATTGAAAATGGAACTAAAAAGTTACACCCCCCAACAAAACCAGAAGTATGTGATATGTATGTCTGTGAAAAATAACGTGAGAGGAAGTTCCCTTCTCATTCTATTGGGGATACATGTCTACATGAGTTTCATTATAAAATTGATCACTTGGTTAAGATAAGGACTACAAGATGTCTCTGTAAATTTATCATTTTGACACCTGTTTTAGAAACAATTCACTAAGCTCAATCTATATGCAAGAAGAGAAAAATTATGCTATATCACCTACAGTAAGTTCTATTGAGTAATTAAGCAGACATGTTAATAATATCATAATAAATAACATTTTGTGTGTTTTTTACTGATGAGTATTTTAATTGTACATATTTGTGGGGAACAGAGTGATAATTCAGTTGATATATACAGTATGCAGTTATCAAATCAGGACAGTTAACAGTTTCATTTCCCCAAAGTAAACAAAAAACTTTTTTGATAAATATGTATACCATTATCATTACATGTTAGTGAGGTAAACTATGATTTTTTTCATTGCATACTGTAGAGTGAGTTTCCTTACAGGATGCCATGATATAAAAATCCCATAGTTTGCATTTACTCTCTCCCAATTTTTATTTTTTATTTTTTTACTTATTTACTTATTTATTTATTTAGCACTGTGGGTTGAATCCAGGGCCTCACGCTTACATACTTCACAAGTGCTATACCACTGAACTTCACCCCCAGCCCATTTTTTTTACTTTTTTTTTGAGACAGGGTCTCACTAAATTACACTGACTGCCTTTGATCTCGGACTTGCAATCCTCCGGCCTCTGCCTTCTGAGTTGCTGGGATTACAGGTGAGTGCCACTGTGCCCAGCCCCACTCTTTCCCTCTTTACTCTCCTATATTTCTTCTGTCCACTTCCTCCTTGTCTCTTCTTCCATCCAGATGGATCCTCTTGTGTTTTCCAAACTCACATATATACCATTAAGCTTAATGTGTGTGTGTGTGTGTGCGCGCGTGCGTGTATCTGTGTGTGTGCATGTGTTTAAGGTAGACCTAGCTTCCACCTATGAGTAAAAAATCTATTTCTTTTTGAGTCTAGGTCATTTTGCTTAACATGATGATCACTAATTCTGTCCATTATGCTGCAAACAGTGTAACCTCATTATCCTTTACCTCTAAATATTATCTCATTGTTTATATACACCACATATTAAATCCAAGCATCTATTTCTGTGCATCTTGACTGATTCCATATCCTTGTTATTGTGAACAGTGCTGCAATGAACATGGAAGTGCAGGTGTATCTGTGGTATGACCTAGATTCCTTTGGGTATATACCCAGAAGTGGTATGTTGTTGTTGTTGTTGTTAGGTGCCGTCGAGTCGGTATCCGACTCATAGCGACCCTCTGTACAACAGGGGAAACACTATTGTCAGTGCTTCTCTGCTGTTCATAGGGTTTTCAATGGCAGATTGATTTTTTGGGAGGGGGTTGCCAGGTCCTTCTCCCTAAGAAGTGGTATAGCTGGATCATACAGTAGTTCTAGTTTTACTTTTGTTTATTTTTTGTTTATTTTTGGCAGTACTAGGGGTTGAACCCTGGCCCTCACATTTGCATTGGAAGTGCTCTACCAGCGAGGGGCCCACCCTGCCCATGTTTTCCTTTTTTAAAGATTTTTAAATTTATTTTCTTTATTCTGAGTAAGATGTGCTCTCAGTGTAGTTTTGATTTGTGTTTCCCTGATGGCTGGAGGTGTTGAACATTTTTCATATATTTATTGGCCATTTGTTTTCTTTTGAAAAATTGTCTTTCATTTACAATGTCCATTTATTTGGATTATATATTTAGTGTATTTTTTAGCTCCTTATATATTCTAGCTATTTATCTTCTGGCAGATGTATAGTTAGCAAAGATTTTATCCTATTCTTTGGTCTCTCCATTTACTCATATTTCATTGGCTTTTTAAACTCATATGATCTCATTTTCAATTCTTGGTACTATTTATGGGGCTGTTAGAGTCCTTTTCAGACAATATTTTCTTATGCCTATGTGTTGAAGCCTGCAGCTATAGCACTGTCGCCACCAATCCCATCAGATCTTGGAAGCTAAGCAGGGTCAGGCCTGGTTAGTACTTGGGTGGGAGACTGCCTGGTAATACCAGGTGCTGTAGGCTTGAGAGATGGACCTGGCAACCCACTCCCAAAGCAATCAATCTGCCATTGAAAACCCTATGAACAGCAGAGAAGCACTGACAATAGTGTTTCACCTGTTGTCTGACTCGATGGCACCTAACAACAATAACAACATGTGTTGAAGTTGTGTTCCCTACATTTTCAGGAGTCGTTTCAAAGTTTCCAGTTTTGCCTTAAGATCTTTGATCCATTTTGAATTGATTTTTGAACAGGGTGAGAGGTGTGAATCCTTTCATTCTTCTATATGTGGGTATCTATTTTTCCCAGCACTATTTGGTGAAAGTATTGTCTTTTCTCAAATGTATGCATTTGTCATCTTTGTCAAAGATCAGGTGGCTCTTCTCTGTGGGTTGATTGTTGGGTTTTTAATTCCATTGATCTTCATGGCTGTTTTCTTGCTATTACAAAGCTGTTTTTGTTACCATGGCCCTGTAATATAATTTGATGTCAGGTATTGTGATGCCTACTGCATTTCATTTTCTGCTTTGGATTGCTTTGGCTATTTGAGATCTTTTGTGCTTCTTTATGAATTTTAGGATTCATTTTCTAATTCTGTGAAGTGTATCATTCTGTACGTGACTTGTATAGGTATTTTCAGAACACTTTTCCTATCAGAGAGGGCAGGAGGTCTATCTCTTAGTGTCGTCTTCAATTTCTTTCTTTTAGTGTGTTGAAGTGTGCAGGCGTATCACCCTGGCATCAGATCCCATCTGATATCAGAAGCTAAGCAGGGTCAGGCCTGGTTAGTCCTTGGATGGAACACAACCTGGGAGTATTGGTTACTTTGGACTTGGTGGACGGACCTGGTAGCTCCCTTCTGAAATAATCAGCCATCAAAAATACTATGAATAGCAGGGAAGCACTGACAATTGTGCTGGCTATGGCACAGTGTCAAGGAGTGTTGCATCCTGTTGTGCATTGGGTCGCTCTGGATTGGACCTGACTTGATAGCAACTAACAACAACAAGTGTGTTGAAGTTTTCATTGTAGAAGTCTTCACATTCCTTGGTTACATTCATTGCTAGGTGTTTCACTTTATTAAGGCTATGGTGAATGGGATTGTTGTTTTGATTTCTTTCAAATCTGACTTTTCATTATTGATTTTGTACCCTGTTCTTTTGCTAATGTTATATACCAGGTCTGAAACTCTGTAAGCTAATACTGACCTTTTGCTCAGGCATCGTCACTGCTAATTCAGATCTCCTAGCTGAATTTAGAACTTGTGAGAGCCTTGGGGTTCTTTTCTCCTTGGTGTACTGCTTAAATTGAGGAGGTGGTTAGATCCTCCCTTTCCGATGCCAGGGTTAAGAGTTGGTACATGGACACATGGTTTTGTTCTTTCTTTCCAAGGTCTCTTTTGCTGTGTCAATATGATTGTATTAACACCTTTATTATATCCCTTACTGCAGTATCTATTTTTTTGTCATGGAGTTTCACTTTCTCCTTATTCTGCTATTTCATTCATAGAGTTACAGGAAGACTCTAGTCTGCCATCACTGATTTTCCTGTGTATCTATATTATATCTTTGATTCTATTATCATCATGTTATTTCTACTGAGTAGATATTACAGCATAAAAATTCTGCTCTGGTTTAGTTGGTTTCAGTTATATTTCTAACAAATGCTATTTTTGTTAGGTCAGGTTAGTACTTGGGTGGGAGTTCTTGAGTGTTATTGCTTTTATTATTTTCATTGATAAAAATTTTTAAGGAACCCATGTCTATTAAAATACATGTCTTTTACTATTTTCCTAACATCTATTACTAATTGTACACATGGTCTGTTATCCTCAGGTCCTATGAAGGTATTCTTTTCACCTGGAGCCCTACCCATGCTTTGAAAAGGATATGTGTCTAACTGTATCATTTTGTATGTTTCTTTGTTGATTTCACTGAGAGAAGGGATTCATTTTCTGGAAGTTACCTCTATCTTGTGATTTATTTTTCTGGAATGACCTGGTGTTCACTTGATCCTATGACTATGATATGTTCTGCTTGTGTGTCTCAGTATGTCATCTTTTCCTGGTGTAGAGTTTGTGCCAGACATATTTGGTCTATTGCATGTTCTGGTATAAAATGTGAATTTACTTTCTGCCTTGTGGAGCCCTGATTTGGAAATATATTTTTTATGAATGTTATTTTGGGTGCTCCAGATGGTGCTCTAGACAATTTAAAGGATTACAGTGTGTCATGAACACCCTGCCAATCTGGTACTGTATTCATGAATGAGACCTTCAGATGTTCTGATGCACTGATCAGTAAATCTTTGTATCATTTGTCTCTGGTACCTAAAACACTGTTGCATAGGCATTTCATTGTCTATCATTGTGAATAATGAGTACCTTACTGGTGTTCTTTACTGGTTGAATTAGATCTGTCCACTTTAAGCTATCCCATAATTTTGTGGGGTCACAGTTTGTTTTTCTTCATCTTACAGGAGGTGGTGGTGGTGGTGGTGGTGGTGGTGGTTGTTAGGTGCTGTCAAGTTCAAATCACTACGATCTAATGTATAACAGAACAAAACACTCCCCAACATTTTGCTATGCCTGGCACTATGTCAGGGCTTCTCTGCTATTCATAGTGTTTTCAAGGGCGTATCCCGTCACATATGGCAGGATTCTTTTGGGGTGAGTAGTTGTGACCATTAGCCACTTATGGACTAGAGTTGGGTTTTCTGGTAATGGGGAGATTGGGTCCCTTTTATGCCCTGCAGTAGCTATGGAGGTTGGTACTCTGTCCCAAATGTGTATTAACCAATCAGCATCTGTGGTTTGTTCCAGCATGATGTCTGTCCTAAGATTTTGAAATTCTACCCTGGGTCATTCTCTCACTTCTATAATGTATAGAGGCTTTCTTTGCCCATGGTTGTATCTATTACCATTTCTCTACTTGGTTGGACCAAATAGATCTTCCTCCAAAGATCATGAACATCTCCTGGGTCAATATGATAGAAGTCTTATGCTTTCATGGGTCCATTTGTTATGCTTGTATTTTACCAGTCATTGAATGATGTGGAATTCTATGCCTCTCATGTATTTTAAATGCTCTCTTTACTCTTCTGTATGTCCTGATTAATTTGTAACACGCTTCAAAAAAAAAACAATACTGTAGGAAACTCTCCTCTTGGGGCTCTATGTATGAATATATTTATATTATGAGGATGCTTTTTTTTTTTGGTGGTACTGGGAGTTGAACCCAGCGCCTCACACTTGCATGTTTTGCCACTGAGCTGCACCCTCAGCCCATTTTTTTTACTCTTTGAGATGGGTTCTCGCAGAATTATGCAGACTATGTCTTGTCTCAAACTTGCTGTCCTCTTACCTTTGCCTGGAGAGTCACTGGGATTACAGGTGTTCACCACCTTGCCTGCCTATTAAGGTGTAGCCGAGGATGGCCTTGAACTTGCAATCCTCCTGCCTCATCCTCTTCACCAAGGTGATTACTCTCATGCTCTACCACGACTGGCAGGGATTCTTTAAATTTAATTTTATATCCTCTGTGATAGATACTGTTGTTTCTTTTCTGTACTTCTTCCATTTGTGCTATGGATTTCCAGAGACAAGGGCCATTTTAGGGTGTGTACATTTTCTTAACTCTGGGAAGAATAATAATGGAAAAAAACTATCATTTCTAGTTTTCTTGCCCAAACAATTAATACTGTACCTATAACTCTTCAGGCCTTATATATGGACAACCATATGTTTCGTCTGAAGTTTCTTTTTATTTATTTTTAAATTTGAGGCAAGGTCTCTAAACAAGCTGCTTTTGGCCTCAAACCTGTGATCTTCCTGCCTCTTCCTCCTATTTCCATTATTTCTGCTACCTTACATATTTCTTTTCCTAACCAGTTCTTGAACTGAGACACATCTTGGTGTAGGTAAAAAGGCTTTCCAGTTCTTCAGCATGGAGCTTGGATCTGCATGGATCACGGGTCCATCCATGCAGTGCCCAAATCATGTGGCTCTCAGGACACTATAAGTTTACAATGTGGGGCCAGCCAGGCCTTGTGTTAGTGGAAGGAACATTAGTCTTTGTTCAGGGGTCTTTTGTAAGAGTTTTGCAATTTATTTCTATCACTATATGGTTTAATTTTGTTTGGGGAACAATGTATATTTCAATTATCATTGGTCTTATGGGAAAGAAAAGAACTAATTTGATATATTAAAAAAAAACCTCATTATAACACACCAGGCCCTAGCTACTTTAAAACTTGGGAGTTTACATTCCTCACTCCCTGACTCAAAGAATAGGATTGCACTCCCTTATCTAGGAATGCCAGGAGCTCCTCTTTCTGAACACAGTGTTGCTGCAATAAATTTCTGGACATAGCCCCTGGTATCTAAAATTTCTTTATTCAAAGATTTCTAGTCAAGAACGTTCTGCTTGGATTGCTCTGTTACACCTGTTGACTGTTTAAAGTAACCAAAGAGAAACACAGAAATCTTTGTCCACGAGTCTGAGAGTCCTATATAAGGGACAGGAAAGAGTAACCTGGGAAGCATGGCTATTTGGTGACCAGAGATCCTGCTGTTGCTCCACCGGCAATTAAAGCCCCTTCCTCTAATTGATGCTGGTGTTTGGGTGATTCTCTCTGATGTGCCTTGCTTCCTGCTACAGTTTGTCTAATGATTGGGTGTAGCTCACTAGATACCATTTGTTAAATAAAGAATCCACTGTTTTGAGCAAGCTACATCATAAAAGTAGACAGATGCATTTATCTGTGCACAAAGTCAGAATTTAATGAATAACAATAAATTCATGAGCTCTGTTAACTTCACCCTCTTACATTAACCAAGTACTTCTAATTTCACATCCTGCACGTGGGCACTGGTTAAAGAGAAAATCTGGCTGCACACAGCCAGGAAAGAGAAAGCTACTCTGACCAGCCTTGAGAAAGTTTATTCAAAGCGAGCTGAAGTGGGACAGGAAAGAAAAAGCCTGCAGATGGCACTGCAGCACAGAAGGGACAGACTGGTGATGCAAACAAGGTTAGCGAGGTTTCATAGGGCAGAAGAGACTTGGTGAGGTTAAGGTGGAGGAAGTTTTTATTGAAGAAAAGGGAGGAAGGCAGTTAGGTTGTTCCTATCCAGCTCTCTGGCATCTGGTTCAGCCTGTATAAGGATAAATGGTTCAACCATGTTTTGTCTTTTATAAAAAGGATAAAGTTATAGGGTATCTAAGAGGCAAGGCATGAGGAACCAAAGGAGCTACTCATTTGGGAGATGGAATAGAAAATTTTTCCATCCAGTGAGGAACTTGGGAGTTATGCATAGGGACACAGCCTGTTTCTTGGTGACCATTTAAGATTAGGAGACAGTGAATCAGGCATAGGAATCCTGTGATAAATTCTGGTATAATAGTCATTTTAGAAATAATTGGTCTTTTTTTTTTAGTTCTTCTTCTTTTTCCTTAAAAGGAGGAAGATTTTCATTGAGAGGTGAGGGAGTGACCTGGAAGGAAAACTCTGATGTTAGTAAGTAAAAACCAGTAAATCATCCAATATAAGCACACCTTAAGATAAGGAAACAATCATTTTGGCCACATGTCCTGGAAAGTAGATATGGTTTTACCACCTGAAGTTGTTGTTGTTGGTGGTGTTGTTAGGTGCCATCAACTCATGTCCAACTCATAGGGTTTTCAATGACTGATTGTTTTGGGATTGCCTCAGGCCCACCTGCGGACTGAGAAAAAAGGGGAAGATCTTCTCTGAGTGACTGTTAGGGTAAGGAGGTGAAGAGCGTTGTCATTAGGACTTATTGAAGGGAGAGAGATTGGATAGAGTTAGCAAGTGTTCTAGTGGCTCTGTCGTGGGAGAGTCATGAAGGAAGGGCTGAACCCTTGGAAGTTAAAAATCTTTTTTTCTTAAGTTGTTGAAAACCGAAAAACAGAACAGGAGGAATTCCTGAGGAGAATGGGCCTTGTCTCTGGTGTGAACATCTGTGTGTGTGTACCCAGTATCGGTATTGAGTGGATGAGCCACTGTTATTGATTGTCAGATGGGAAGATTGCAGGAAGGGACAGAGACACAGAGGTGATGGGAGAGAGTAGGGAGTCTTTCATATGTGGTAAGGGACTTGGCTCTGCAGTGAGCTGGTAGTGGAATCTCTAGAGAGGAGATCTAGGGATTTTGATAGAAAGAGTTGGAGTAGTTTGTTTAAAAGGAATCCTTCCTGATATAGTGGCAAGACCTAGAGTAGCTTGGGAGGAGGCAGATGTGAAGGGAGCAGAGTCCCATGGCCCCTGGGTGACAGCAGCATGGATGGTGTTTCCAGGAGGTAAGGAATGCATATGAGGTGAGGCAGCCCTCAGTTGCTGCAGTGGCAGGGAGGGAGAGCTTAGGGGAGGAAAATAGGGGGAAAAAGAACCCTTATCCCTCTAAAAGCAGAAGTGAAAGGTTAAAGTAGGACCAGAGGGCCTTTTTGGAAAGGAATCCAGAGAGCAGAAAGAATTTTTTTTACTTGATTTATCCATTCATGTATGGGGAGGAGACAGGGATAGCAGAAGTAGAGATGATTGAGGTTGGTGAAACCAGAGACAAGGGGCAAGATGGGCTGTAGGAGAGAGAAAAGCCTGAAGATGTTGTTGTTGTTGTTGTTAGGTGCTGTTGAGTCGGTATCTGACTCATAGCAACCCTTATAGGGTTTTCAATGGCTGAGTGCTTTGGGATTGCCTTGGGAATGGATTGCCAGGCCCTTCTCCCATTATTGCGGTGCTGGGAATTGAACTCAGGGCCCAGAGACTGCAGCGCAGCGCTCTACCCACTGAGCTAAATCCTAGCCCCAGCCTGAAGATAGGGAATCTCAATTCATTTTCCATTTTGCTATAGGAAATTATCCATACTGGTTAAGATATTAAAATCAAAGTCTCAGTTACTTGGCCAGATTTAGTATTGCTAAGTGTGTGCTTTTGAGACGGACCCGGCAACCCACTCCCAAAAATCAATCTGCCATTGAAAACCCTATGAACAGCAGAGAAGCACCGACAATAATATTTCCCCTGTTGTAGGTATAGTCACTATGAGTTGGATACCGACTCCACGGCACCTAGCAACAACAACAAGTGTGTGGTGATGGGAGAAAGATGTGGCAGTCCACTCCCCAGGCAATCCCAAAACAATCAGCCATTGAAAACCCTATGAGGGTCGCTATGAGTCAGATGCAACTCAACAGCACCTAACAAGAACAACAAGAACAGTGTGTTGGGTCCAAATGGAACTACATACAAATTACCTTTGGATTGGAGACTGAGGGGCTTTAAAATAGCCAGAAGGGAGCAGAAAGAAGTTGACTTTGGAGGGGATGATGGTCGTACTTCCATTTTAAGGGAACAGAAGGTAAGGCCAGGTGTCAGGTGTCCCTGAAACCCTGAACATTGCCTGGTAGATGGAAGGTGACCAGAGGAGAAGGGCATACCCTTAGGGTTTGGAAATCTGGGTTGGGCCTGACCTGGGGACTTTTGGAATGGAGTGGGGGTGGCTGGCCAAAACTGGTGTCAGAAAATTAGAGAGGAAGCAAACTACTCACCGGTCAGGTGTTGCTTTTGTTGTTGTTGTTAGGTATCATTGAATCAGTGTCCAACTCATAGCAACCCCATGTAGAACAGGAGAAACAGTATTGTTAGTGCTTCTCTGCTATTAATAGGATTTTCAATGGCAGTTTGTTTTTTGGGTGTGCATTTTCAGGTCCTCCTCCCAAGCCTACAGAATCTGGTGGTCCTCTATCCCAGGTGGTCTCCCATCCAAGTACTAACCAGGCCCAACTCTGCTTAGCTTCTGAGATGTGACAGGATCGGACACCATAGTACTAGGGCTGCAAGCATATCTAGCCAAGAGAACACATTAAATCATGACCAGCACAACTATTGCCAACATGATTCCAGCACATGTCTCTGATACTGCATGTAATCTTCAAATAGATATTTACATGGATATATAGCTCTTTTACTTGATATCCTGTAGCTGAAATAGTGTGATAGATATAAAGGTGTTATTGTTGTTAGGTGCCACTGAGTCATGTACGACTCACAGTGACCCTCATAGGGTTTTCAATGGCTGATGTTTTTGTGAGTTTTGTGGGGGTATAGGGGGTGCAGGGAGTGGACTGCCACATACTTCTCCTGTTTTCACAGTGCTAGGGATTGAATCTGGGTCCTCGGAAAGTGCAGAGCAGCACTCTACCAAGTGAAGTCAACCCCCAGACCAGATATAAAGCTAACAGTGCAGAAGTACTGTGAGAAAATCATGTATTATCTTTCAAATTATAAATGCATAAGAGATGGAAGAAACCAAAGGTAATTTTGTATGTGTACATACACACTCATAAACCTGCTCATAAATTTATTTGTAAAAATGTTAAGGTCAAATACATAATTAATGTCATTGGGTCATAGGGTCATGGCTGGGTTTATAAGTTACTTTTACCAATAATGTATTCCATTTAACTTCAACAAGTGCTGATAACTAACTAAATGCAGGGATCCACACCTTGCTTATTTCACTGTCATTCTGGGGACCAAATACAGCACCTTGTACATGCTGAACAAGCACTCTAGTACTGAACTGCTCCCCTAGCCATTAAACTTTCATTCTCTTGATGTTTTAATATCCCAGCAATTCAGTATCTGACTCACAGCAACCATATGTATAACAGGTGAAGCACTATTGTTAGTGTTTCTCTGCTATTCATAGGGTTTTCAATGGTGGATTTTTCTGCGTGGTTTTTCAGGTCCTTCTTCCAAGCATACAGCACCTGGTGTTCCCAGACAGTCTCCCATCCAAGTACCAACCAGGCCTGATCCTGCTTAGGATCAGATGCCCCAGTGCTATGGCTGCAGGCTTCATTCTCATAGGGTAAAGTTTCTGGGATATTTGGTCTGTAACCACTGGGTGCTGAGGAGGCAAAGCACCCAGACAGAAGGGTACTGGGTTCCTCTCTGCTCATCTTATGGATCTTTATAGTTGAGGCTGCCTGGGTATTTGGTGTTTGTGAGTATGGTGTGCATACTCCTGCATGTGATATATGCAGGTAATAACTTCTATAAACAAAGAAGAAAGTAGGAAGGAAAGATGGAATCTATTTTACATTGGCTCTCTTGTTCACTAAGATGGCAATATGAACTAGTGGTCTGGGATGGCATTGTGAGAGTAACTTGTCCTGTCTTAGTGTAGCTCCTTTGACTTGCACATAATCCTGGGAGTTCCTTAAATGGACAACTAGAATCATAATATTTACACATTTAGAAGGAAAATGCAATGTGACGTGGCATAGCAGAAAATGTCAGCATTTTTCATGTCAAGTGATTATTGAAATACACAAATAGAAAACTTTCAGAAAGTATTCGCATCTGAAGCTGTGTTCATGGATACCACTACCAACAGGCCACACTGACATCCATCTCCTTCAGATGTGGGAGTTGAAGGACTGATATACCTGGTATGTCTTGCATGTGACATCACCTGAAAGTACTGGGTAGGGAGTGAGGGAGAAGGCCTACGAAGATTGTGGTTGTTGTTGTTAGGTGTTGTCCAGTCGAGTCCCACTCATAGTGACCTTCATAGGGTTTTCAATGGCTAACTGTTTCGGGATTGCCTTGGGAGTGGGTTGTCACATCCTTCTCCCATATTGTGGTGCTGGGAATCGAACTAGGGATCTCAGAGACTGCAGAGCAGCACCCTACCAACTGAGCTAAATCCCAGCCCCCTCCGAAGATTATGCCACTCAAAATCAGCCCTAGGAAACCCGATCAATCACACTGAGCCATTCAGAGTTTAGGAGATGGTACAGGGTTCACTATGGAATCATTCTTTCACACACAGGGTGGCTATGGTTCTGAGCCCACTTGCTGGCAGTTCACAGCAGGAGTAACAATGGCTTCCTGGTTGATCTGTCTTGTTATTCTCCCTAGAGTGTCTTATCTGGAAGTTCAGAAGGAACAGGTCCCCATGGGTTCCTATGATACCTTCAGAAATATAGGGGCCATGATTTTCAGCACCAGTGCCCCTTGGTTCCCCCCACAGCACAGGCCGACTGACACGTGTGGTAAGCCATATAGGAAGCCATTCTTTTTCTCCTAATGCAATTGTGATTTTCCCACACATTATTGTTAAATTCACTTTCCATTCCCTGAAGGACAACTGCCCATGACTCTGCAGTTTCTACTTTGCCCCACCGACACATGTCCACATCCAACTCTCATTTATGACTCTACCCCCTCGACAGGGTGAAAAAGAAAGCAACCCAATGAAAATCTTGGATTTGAATTGTTATATCTAGGAGTTTGAATTCGAAATCTTAGACCTAACAGTTCAAATCTAAATTGTTGGGGAATGCAGGCTGCATTGCATTTTTCTGCTATAATCCCTGCCACAAGGGGGTACCAGGGAGTACCCCAGGTATTTGCTTTTCTCAAGACTCTATTCAAAGAAGTAACATGCCTTCTCAATCCCTCAGCCTGTGACTCAAGTGCTGTTGGCGGGGTGGGCATTTCTCCCACAGGAGTTGTGCTTTTGTAGGAGGCTCTATTTACTCTCCCACTCCCTGAATGGGAAAATACCTTCCATCATTTTGGGTTATGTATTCATCTCACCTTTGTGAGAAAAAAGGTTGTGTAATCACAACCTTTTTTGCTATGGGTAGAGTTCAAGAGGAAAGTGGAAGATGATGAGTTGAAGCTAAAGGCACTGAGATCATTCAGTATCTTAGGAAGAATTCTCCCCTCTTCCCAAAGTGTTCTGACACAATACAAGGCTTCCCTTACCCATTGGATTCTCCATCTAAACACCTGCTCTTAGACCTAACAGTTCAAATCTAACTGTCTAACTGTCTAACAGTTCAAATCTAGTGTCACATGACATCTGAATGATTGTACTGCCTTTACCATTCATGTGTCCGCTAGGGACGTGGTACAACATCAACCATTCTCCCCAATACACACACACAATAGTCATTATGGTTATGACTTACCTATCACCAATGGAAGTGGGCTTGCCATGTCAGAAGGGCTTCATGGTTCTCTCCAGTCCTTCACACCCTCGTGGAGGGAGGAGGGTCATAAGAATCTCATGACACCCTCATTAGGCCTAGCTTGTTAATTTTATGGAGTAGTGGAAAATGTCAGAGGCCTTCCAAAGGACTGCTCTCAGGGGATGTTCATGAAACTCTCCCAACTGAGATTCCCATAATCATACTTACTCAGGAGGTGGAAGCAGGAGGATCACAGATTTGAGGCCAGGGGCAGTTTCCATAACTTAGTGAGACCCTGTCTGTATTAAAAAATAAAAATAAAAAAGGAGTTAGGCATAGTGGCACATGCTGTAATCACAGATGCTTCTGAGGCTGAGGCAGGGGAATAAGAGGTTCAGACAAAGACAATCTATAGAACGTAGTGAGACCCTGTCTCAAAATAAAAAAAGTTGCTGGGTGTGATGGCACACATCTGTAATCCCAGCGGCTGGGGAGGCGGAGGCAGTAGGATCACAAGTTCGAGACCAGAGGTAGTCTGCGTAACTTAGCGAGACCCTGTCTCAAAAATTAAAGTGGGCTAGGGGTGCATCACAGTGGTCCAGCGCTTACAGAGCATGCAAGCATGAGGCCCTGGGTTCGACACTCAGTACTGCAAAAATTAAAATAAAATAAAAAATAAAAATAAAAAAGCGAGGGCTTCTGGTGCAATTTAATGATTGAATGTTTGTGAAATATGTGCAGTGCCCTGGGTTTAACACACCAGTATTACAAAAATCAACAAAATAAAAAGAGGTCTGGGTGTGCAGCTCCATGGTAAAGTGCTTGCAATATATGCATGAGTCCTTTGGCTGAACATCTCAGTACTCCAAAAAAATAGTTAAATAGGTAGGTATGAATGTAGATACAGATGTAGATATAGCCAGCCCCCATGTTTCTGCCACCAGGTCATGCTGTGGCAGATTGCATTCTGCTGTGATGGTGAAAGCTATGCCATCCGGCTGTGAGTACCAAGAGATACAGGCTGCTTCAGGAATGTGAGGAGATCACAGGAACCATCCAGTAATTAGAAAGACAGAGATGACTCGCTAGCCCAAGGTCTTTTCACAGCCTGATGTGGTCAGCAAAGAAGCCAGGTGTTTCGTCGAGAAATTGTGGATCATGGGAGCTAAATAAAATGTCACTGTAGCCAATATTGCACTTTTGCAATAGTGACTGATACATGTGATGGGCTTGTTCCTTGCTTTACTGTACCTTGCTAACTTTTTTTTTGTAATGCCATAGTATTGCACACTGGGAGAAGGACCTGGCGATCCACTCCCAAGGCAATCCCGAAACAGCCATTGAAAACCCTATGAGGGTCACTATGAGTTGGATACCGATTCGATGGCACCTAACAACATCAACAAAAATATTGCACACAGGGCCTCACCCAAGTTAGGTAAGTCCTATACCTCTGTGACTCATCCCAGCCCCTTTTTATTTATTTATTTTTGAGATAGTGTTGCACTAAGTTATGCATGGCATTGAATTTGTGATCCTCCTGTCCAATTGCTTGAAATTGCTGTGATTCAAGATGATGACCAAGGTGCCTGGAATAATGCTTTCTGTAGGATTCCCTTAGCAGATGGATCCCAAATCTAATTTGCATTCCCTTGCAAAGGACCATGGTTATCCTTCACAGTACTTCCTCAAGGTTACATTTCCAGTACTATTTGTCATGGGCTGGTGGCATCGGCATTTGATTCATTATCCTTGCTATCCTCTGTAGAAAGGTTTCATGCCATGGAAGATACGATGCTAACCTCTGTGTGTTTTACAGATTTGGAAAAGCACCTGGGAGATGGATAAATCCACCAAAATGAAAGTGAATGGGAAAACAGTTCATACAAGGTGCAAGTGCCAGGTAAACTGAAATTCCTGGGAGCATTATGGTCAGGTAAGACATGTATCACACGTGACATGGTTATTCAGAATATCCTACAGAAGCCAGTGTTTATACAGGTAACACTGGTGGAGGTATTTGGGGGACTATTGTGGGTACTCACATATTTCTTACCCAACATTTCTCAAGTTCCTTGCTTGTTCTACAACTTGACGCAAAAGAGTGTTTTCTGTGGGATTGGGACAGGTGGGCTCAAGAGGCTTTCCAGAAAGCTAAGATATTGGAGGACAGTAAACAGCTGTGCCCTCCAATATCAAAGTCACCCTTGTGATGGAAGTTTCCAGGGTCTCAGAAAGCTACAGCTGGGATCTGGGAAGAAACAACCTTAGCACATAAGTTCTAATAGGGTTTGGGTCTCAAGGAAAGAAAGGTCCAGAAGCTTGCTATACAACACTAGAACAGCGCATGCTAACCATGCATAAAGCATTGTAGCAGGTGGAATCCATCACTGGTTCCACTTCAGTAACAGTGAAAGAGCTTATCCAATAGGGAACTGGGTCGAGGCAACAAATGATGCATCACTGAAACATCAGTTTGAAGGGTTGGAATGAAGATACCCTGGGTGGGTGGCAAGGATTTTCCCAGAGGCCCTAAAGTTATTAACTACAGACCACAGGGCAAAGTGTGCACTACTCACAAAATGCAGGTTATTGCTTCCCCACAATGCCATACAGAGGACGGAAGCTGAATGAGGGAGAGGCACATGGTTTGTAAGGCTCCACCTATGTGGGATGGTGGATACTCTGATGCCCTGCTGTTCTGTTTTTCAGTAGACTGGGTTGGTGACAAAGCTATAGGACATCAGAGGCCACACCACCCCAGCACCTGCTGTACTGCATGAGGGAGACCCCAACAGTGCTAGATATTTTAAATTTGTTTTCAAAGGCACATTTTCTCTTTTGGAGTTCTCCCCTCTTTTGTGGAGTTTGCACTCTAACCTCTCCATTTTCATAGCAGATTCAGTAACTCTTTAGACAATTCCCCTTCCATATGTAGTCTTTGATCTGCAGTCAGTAACTTATCAGGTCAGATATCATATGTTCACTTGTTTATAGCAGGCACTTAAGAATTAATTTTGCTAAAAATCACTGGCAGCTACTTGAGTGTCCAAGGTAACTAAGGATGAGGGAAAGTACAGTTCACTCTTTTAACTCTCTTCTCCCTCTGGGGCTCTACATTGCCTCTTTAACCTCTCCTCTGCGTCACTGACCCCTGGGATTCCAGGAACAATAGGGTTGGTGTATAAATATCTCTATGATAAAGGATAAAAACTATGCTAGGGATGTAGATAAAGATAACAATTTGTTCTGGACAAGAACGCAGAACCAGTACTGAGGTCATGGTAATTGAGACCAGAGTTTCACCTAGACTGCTCAATTATGCTTGCCTCATGCCCTCTGCATTTATCTTATTGTTAAATATGAAGGTCATGGACACAGTTGGGTCACCTGACCTTATCTGTTCCTCTTCTAAACAGGCCACCTAGATCAAATCTTTCTCTACATTCCACAATTACTTATGTATATTCTATTAATGAGATACATCCCTTTCACTAGAACAGAACTTTGAAATATTCATGTAAGTATAAGTGTAGATTGGGATTATAAACAATTTAAGAAGTAGGAAAGAAATCCAAAATCACAAAACTTGTTACAGATTTAGGAGTGATCTTCTACTAGTAACATAGGTTTACCTATGCATATAGGCATACAGTTATATACTACATAAACACACATTATATATACATATTTACACACATATACACATATGTATATACTCACTGATACACATAAACACCATTTTTGAGCCTCATTGACTTGAGCAAAGAAGTCTGCAGTAATGAAAAAATTCAAAACAATAGAAAATTAAAGTACCTGAGTCTTATGATTTATGCAGCTACACATTGAACTAGCTTCATTTTGGCCTTTGCATTCAAATCTACACTTAAGATAGACTTTCATAAGGGGATCTGTGGCTCAGTTGTATAGCAGTTGCTTAGCTTGAATGAAGCTTCAAACACAATCCTCAACGTGGTAAAACAGAAACATAGCAGGGTGGTGCCTATGTCTAATTCCAGGTACATGATGGATGGAGGGAGGAGGATGGGAACTTTGGGGTCAGCAGCAGCCTGTGTAACTTATTCTGACAATAAAAAATAAAAAGTGGGTTGGGGTGCAGCTCAATGCCTGAGTGCTTGAAAAGGATGCATGGGCTTCTAGGTTAAGGCTCTCAGTACCACAAAACAAAACAACATATAAAAACCCCTTTCATGTGTTTCTTTGTGTGGTTCTTTGGATGTTCTAGACGTACTATGGTATATACACTATATAATTGTTATAGAACTAAATTAGGTCATTGTGGCCAGTATTTCTTAACGATGTAACATATGGCCAGTTTGACAAAGAACTGATTTTTCAAGGTGAGATATTTACATGAATATATGAATAAAGTAAAGAAAATTCCTTTGACATTCATAGTATAATATTTTTCTTCATCAATGATTTAATACCTTCTGTATCAAAGACTTTTTAAAATGCTTTATAGTAGATGCTATGTTATATTGTGATAATTATTCCTATCACTGAGCCTTTCTCAGGGGTTGGAGTTAAGAAAATAGGTATCTTGTTATATATTTCCTGTCTAACATAGACTCTTTTTGAAAATAAATGTGACTACTGAATATAGAACTTGCCAGCCTGTGCTGCACTGAGAAAACTCGCAGGTAACTGTCTTCACCTCGGAGCAGACAACTGGAAATACGTGATCATCTAGGGCCACTGGTTAAACCAGGTGGGCTCCAGAAAGGTGACTTGTCTGGAAGGGAGAACAGAGGCCAGCAGAGACCTAATTTAGTGTGGCCTTCAGTGTGAGGTGGTGTTTTGGGTCATCATTTCCTGCCCGTGGTTTCTAATTCTGTGTCAGCCATGTTGTTGTTGTTGTTGTTAGGTGCCGTCGAGTCGGTATCCGACTCATAGCGACCCTCTGTACAACAGGGGAAACACTATTGTCAGTGCTTCTCTGCTGTTCATAGGGTTTTCAATGTCAGATTGATTTTTGGGAGGGGGTTGCCAGGTCCTTCTCCCAAGCCTACAGCTTCTGGTATTCCGAGGCGGTCTCCCATCCAGGTACTAACCAGGCCTGACCCTGCTTAGCTTCCGAGATCTGACGGGATCGGATACCACAGGGCTACAGCTGATTCTGAATTTTTCTTCTTTTGATATGTGCTCAATGTGTAGGCTTTTAGTATGTGTGTTTTCATCTAATAACTTAATATTATCCTCCATAACAAATTTTGAAAGGTCCCTATTTCCCTATCTTTTGTTTCCCTTAATCTGCCTTCAAAAAAGTGACCTAAATACCTTCTGCTTTTATATAGAAAAATATTAGAATAGTTTTGCATTAAATCTTTGGTTACAGAAGTCAGCCTGAGAGGCACTTTTTTACTTTCAGAATATTTTCTTGTTAATATATCTGGCAACGTGCTACAAGAAATTTTCAGTAGGTTTCATGGTGAAGATGATTATTTTTGTATTTATATGCCATTCCTCTTAAATGCTCAGTTCTATGTGAGTATATAACTTCACAGTTTATTTTTAATGCTACCACTCTATCCTCCTACGAAATTACATGTAATATCAGGGGCCAGAGACAGAGCTTTTTACAAGCATATTTGCCACCATTTCACACAATTCATCTGCTATTTTTAGTAGAGCATGTCATTGTTGTTAGGTGCTGTGAAGTTAGGAGCAACTCCTAGTAACCCTGTGTACCAGAGAACAGATGAAACACTACCATACACCTTGTCATGAACACAGTCTTTTCACACTTGAGCCCCTGCATTCAGCCACTGTGCCTCTTCTCATTTTGAGTCATGCTACATCTGCAAAAGGAAGTCCCAGGAGCTTTGCTCCACTCATATCATTAAGATTGATGCTAGTTTGAGGAGGCACCTCTTCCCCAGTCCTTTCTGGAATGCCTGCCAGCTCATTTTCTGGCACTATATTTAACAGTGCTCCACTGCTCTTCATATGGTTTTCAATTACTAGTGGTTTTGCAAGTGGACTGCCAGGTCCTGGCCTATCAGTCTGGAAGCTCAGCTGAAAAATGTTGGATGGCTCTGCTGGTATGTAAAATACCTATGGCATAGCTTTCAGCATCACAGCAACACACAAGCCCCTAGAGCACAAAAGGCTGACAGACTCATGAGAAAGTAGAGAGTATAGGTAAGATTTATTAAAGATAGTACACTTTTTATTGGAAATTTTTAGTGTACATCTTAATGTGATTCATTTTGACATGCTTTTCATTGTGACATTTCCATATATGCATTTTGATAAACATTATTCATATAGGTTACCCCTTACCCTCCCCTATGCTTCCCCCCTCCCACCCTTCCCATCTAAGTTTCCCATCTAAGTCTTCTCTATCTTTTACTTAGTAGTATTTTTCTATATGTCCTTGGGTTCC
>VMDO01024769.1:0-29313 GCA_007922755.1 Pedetes capensis | reverse complement strand
TGATTTCATTCTTCTTTGTGGCTGAATAATACTCTATTGTGTATATACATCAAATGTTCTTTATGCATTCATCCGTTGGTGGACACCTAGGCTGCTTCTGTAATTTGGGTATTGCAAATAGTCCTGCTATAAATATGGGTATGCAGACATCTCCATAATGTGCTGACTTAAATTCCCTTAGGTTTATACCTAGGAATGGTATAGCTGGATCATGTGCTAATTCTATTTTTAATTTTTTGAGGAATCTCCATACTGATTTCCAAAATGGTTGTACTAATTTACATTCTAATCAACAGTGAATAAAGGCTCCTTTTCCACACATCCTTGCCAGCGTCATTTTTGGTGGTGGTGGTGGTGGTTGGTTGGGTTTATTGGGTTTTTTGTTTGGTTGTTTGTTTGTTTGTTTGTTGAGACAAGGTCTCATTATGTAGGCCCAGCTGGCCTGAAACTTGCTCTGTAGCCCAGGCTAGCCTCAAACTTGTAGGGATCCTCCTGCCTCAGCCTCCTAAATGCTGGGATTATAGGCATGCGCCACCAAGTCTGGCTGTTTTGTTTTGTTTTGCTTTGTTTTGATGTAAGACATTCTCCCTGGGGTGAGATGGAATCTCAAGGTAATTCTGATTTACATTTCTCTGAAAGTTAAAGATGTTCAACATTTTTCCATGTATTGATTGGCTATTTGTACTTCCTCTTTTGAAAAGTATCCATTATTCAGTTCATTTGCATATTTATGAACTAGATTGTTCATTATCTTGGTGCTTAATTTTTTCAGTTCTTTATATATTCTGGATATGTTAAAGGAGAGACAGGGTCTTTAACAAATGGTGCTGGAAAAACTGGATAGCCACATGTAGAAGATTGAAATTAGATCCTTATCTCTTATCCTGTACAAAAATCAACTCAGGATGGACCAAAGACGTGAATGTAAGAGATGAAACTTTGAAAATCCTAGAAGAAAACATAGGGTAAACACGTGAAGGTAGAGGCATAGACAAGGATTCTGATAGCCTAAGAAACAATAGGAATAATTGACAAATGGAATTACATCAAATAAAAAAGCTTCTGCACAGCAAAAGAAACAATTAACAGTAAAGAAACAACCTACAGAACAGGAGAAAATCTTTGCCAACAGTTCATCCAATAGGGGATTAACATCAAATCACCTTTTCTATCTCACTCTGTAGGCTGTATCTAGTTGTAGACCTGGGCCATCTTTTCCCCCCTGATTTTAATTCTCAGGCATGAATTGAATTAATTATATCCTTAATCTTCACACTTTATTTATTTATTATAGGACCATACCAGCCCCTCTCTTGTTTTGCTAGTTCCTACATTCATAGGGTCATGTGTTCATTCATTGTTTTATCCCTATAGCCCATCCTCATTCTATTTCCCTCACAGCCAACTATACTAATGTGTTTCATGTACATGCTTTTGTTTTTTGTATGCTTAAAAATGTATACTGTTTTGTGTGCATGTATTTTTAGTTTATACAACTGATATCATGCTATATAGCCTTGTTTCTTCTACCACTCACCACCCATCCACATGGCTTTGTGGCTCTCTGGTCTTTGTACCTACCACATTGTGCCTTTCTGCTCTCCTGTGGAGGGACATTCAGATTGATTACCACTTCTAGATGCTCCAAAGGATGCTGAGTGAAACTCACACGTGTCTTTTTATGCACTGGTATAACAGTATCTTTGGGAGTTAGACTTAAGAGCAGTATCACCTGGTCATAGCTTGCACCTATTTTGTTGGCCCTCCATATCCAGGGGTTCCACATTCATAGATTCAACCATCTGTGGATGGCAAATATTTTTAAAAAAATTATATCTGTACTGAGCATGTATGGACTTTTTTTCCTTGTATTCCTTAAAAAATGTAGTATAACAATAATTTACATAGCATTAATGTTGTATGAGGAATTATAAGTAATCTATAAAATATTTTAATAATACAGGAGAATATGTTAGGGTCTGTGCAAATACTGTTGTTGTTGTTGTTAGGTGCTGTCGAGTCGGTATCTGACTCATAGCAACCCTCATAGGGTTTTCAATGGCAGACTGTTTTGGGGGAGTGGGCTGTCGGGTCCTTCTCCCAAGCCTATAGCACCTGGTGTTCCCAAGCAGCCTCCCAACCAAGTAGTAATCAGACCTGACCCTGCTCAGCTTCTGAGATCTGACAGGATCTGATGCCACAGTGGTATGGCTGCAGGCTAATGTATGAATATACTATGTCGTTCATCCTTTAGCATTTGGTTGTTTCTAATTTTGCTGTTGTGAATCATAGTGACATAAGCACTCATGTATAAGTTTTTATGTAGACGTATATTTTCATTTATCTTAGGTGTATACCTGGGAGTATAATTGCTGGGTGATATGGGAGCTCTATGTTTAATCATTTGAGGAACTACCAGACTGTTTTCCAAAGTGACTATTCCATTTTACATTCCTAGTTATAGGGAATGAAGGTTCTGATCCTTTCACAACCTTGTCAACACTTGCTATCTGACTTTTCTAGCCATCCTAGTGAGTGTGAAGTAGTATCTCATTGTGTTTTTTTGTTTGTTTTGTTTTGTTTTTTGAGATGAAATCTCCCTACATAGCCCAGACTGACCTCAAACTTGTGATCCTCCTGCCTCAGCCTCCTGAGTAACTGGCATTACAGGTGTATATCACCATGCCTGGCTTCACTGTGGTTTGATTTATATTTCCTTGGTGACTAATGATATATTCAGTACCTTCTCATGTCCTTATTGACTATTTGTATATCTTCTATGGAGAGATTTATATTCATATCCATTGTCTGCTTTATTTTTATTTATTTACTTACTTACAGTACTGTGGGTTGAACCCAAGGCCTTGCAATACTTTGCAACTTCTCTGCCACTGGGCTACACCCCCAGCTCATTTTTATTTTGCATTATGGTCTAACTAAGTTATGCAGGCTACCTCTGGTCTCAAACTCACAATCCCCCTGCATTGGTCTTCTGAGTTGCTAAGATTGCAGATGTGAACCACTGTGCCCAGTATTGTCCATTTTAAAACTGAGGTTTTGTTGCTGTTGAGTTGTAGGGATTATTTCTATATGGTACATATTAAACTTTTATTGCACATAATTTGCAGATATTTTTGTCTCGTTACATTAGCTATCTTTTCACTTTTTAATGGTGTCCTTTTGAAACAAAAATCTTTAATTTTGATCTAGTATAATTTATCCATTTTTACTTTTGTTGCTTATGCTTTTGGTGTCATGACTAAGTTTTTTGTTTGTTTGTTTTTGTTTTTTTTGTTTTGTTTTGTTTTTGCCAAATATAAGGTCTTTAAGGTTTTTTTCTTTTCCTTCCTTTTTTTCAGTACTGATGGGTTGAACCCAGGGCCTAGCAAATACTAGATAAGTGCTCTACCACTGAGCTGCATTAGCAGTTCCTTTTTTGTTTTCTAACTTTGAGGCAGGATCTCATTAAGTTGTGCAGGTTGCCCCTAGCCTTGAACCTGCCATCCTCCTGCCTCAGCCTCCCAAGATGCTGGGACTATAAGCATGAGCCACAGCCCCTAGCTGGTCTTTAAGATTTAATTCTATGTTTTCCTCTAAGGGTTTTGTAGTTTTAAAGCCCTTACATGTAAATCTTTGGTCCATTTTGAATATAGATATATAATGGTTAATCTTGATTATCAACTTGATTGGACTAAGAGATGCCTAGATATTAGTAAAGCATACTTCTGTATGTGTCTGGGTGGGGCATTTCCAGAGACATTTAGACCAGGAGGTCTCTGATGTAATATAGTAATTACTTTGGTACTCAACATGATCTGTTCTGGAAGGCTGGTCAAGTGCAGATCAGTTGGAGTGAAGAGCATTTTTCCCATAAGAAATAACGTAAATGTATTTATTGGTTCTAGCACTATACTAAATGGCTGATTCAGACACACATGCCACTCACATATTTAGTAATAAGTTCTTTTTAAAATTCAACTGTTGTTCGTTTGATTTTCCTCTTTCCTTCACATATGGCACTAGAAAGTTTCTTGGGTGCCATGATAGCGTTATGATATATATATATGTATATATATACACATATATATAGATATATACATATACATATACATATACTATATACATATATATATACATATATATGTATACAGTCTGTATACAGTATACTGTATACTGTATACAGTATACAGTATATATATATATATATATATAGTCTTTACAGATATATATATATATATACAGTCTTTATTTACTGTATATATACAAACAGTCTTTACTGTCTTTACTGTCTTTACTGTTTGAAATACATGCACAAAGTGATGCTTTCCCCTTTGTTTTACCTGAAAGTGTTATGGATAAGTGTGGCATCTCATACAGATTTTAGCATGGTGGTTGGGTGCTAAGTAAGTGGTCAAGTACCAAGCCAGAATTCTCTTGAAAATATTGGTCAAGCACCAAAATGTTCAAGCATGGAGCCGTTCAAGTGCTGAGACACCACTATAAATAGTTTGATCCATTGATGGGTTTAAAATCTGAATAGATGTTTGGGAAGTGGTGGAACTGTGGAAAGGGGGGCCTGTTTGGAGGAAGTAGGTCACTGGGAGCATGTCTTTGAAGGGTATATCTCGCCCTGGCCCTTTCCTGTTACCCTCTCTGTTTCCTGTCTACCTTAAGTTGAACAGCTCTGCTCCACTATGCCCTTCCATGATATCCTGCTTTACCACAGGCCCAGAAACATGAACCAGCCTGCCATGGACTGAAACCTCTGAAACTGTGAGCCAAAAAGCAAAACAAACAAACAAAACCCTTAAGTTGTTTTTTCAGATATCTTGTCACAGTAAAAAAAAAGTCTCACTAGCATAGAAAAGTAGTCCTGAGAGTGGGGTTATTGCTATGACCACCTGACAGTGTGCTTCAGAAGCCTTTGAAACTGGTTTGCAGGAAGAATCTGGAAAAGTTTGGAGATGCAGACTCAAGAAGCCCTAGAATGCTGCTAGCAAAGCTTTAATGAGTGATTCTCATGTGAGTCTGGAAGACCAGAACACTGATAGAAATGTAGACAATAAATACTGTGTTCTTGAGGTTTCACATGGGAATGAGAACCAAATTGGGAATTGGACTAGAGGCTATGTACATTATGTTGCAGCAAAAAACTGTTCTACATTTTGCCCATTCCCTAAGACTTTGTGCATTGCTAGGTTTAAAGGTGATGGACACACTAATATAGTGGAGGAAATGTCAAGGCAACCCAGCACTCAGACGTGGTTATTGCTAGCTAAAAGCCAAGTTTACAGTGAGAATTATGAGCAAAGATCAGAGTTGTGAGCAAAGAGAATTGTGAGCAAAGACCAAAGGTTGGAAAAACTTGTAGATTTCCCAGAAAAGAAGTGAGTATCAAGTAGGGGCCAAGGAAAGTGTGGCTGCTTAAGAGATTAGGGTGATTAAAAAGAAGGCAGTACTTTTCCCTAAGTAAATAGGAAAAATGCCTTGAGGTTATCTCAGGAATTGGTCAGACTCTACTCATCTTAATTCTTTTCAAAGACTTTGCTACAGAGTCCACTGCTTGCATAAGAGCCACCTAGGGAAGGATGTCAGCATTTAGCACCTAAGTATTTAGTTTTTCACCATTATGTCTATATTAGATTTAGGCTTTTTATAAATGCTCCTTAGAAAATTGAGGAATTTCCCCTCTATTGCTGTTTTTCTGAGAGTGTTTATAATGAGTGGGCATAGGATTTTGGATTTTGTCACATGCCTTTGTGTATGTGGGTATGTGTGTGTGTGCTGAGGATTAAGCGCAGGATGTCATGCATGCTAAGTACACACTCTACCACACAGATACATCCCTAGCCCCACTCAAGTGTTTGTTTCTGCATTGATTGATGTGATTATGTGAGTTTTCTGTTTTAGCACAGTCATATGGTGGGTTACACTGATAGATCTTCAAATATTGAATCAGCTTTGCATTTCTGGAATAAATTCTACTTGATCATGGTATGGAGTTATTTGTATGTATTGCTTCTATTTCCTCATATTCTGTTAAGGAATATAGTTTTACATCTGTATTCATAAGGGATTTTGGTGTGCATTTCTCTCTGTTAGTACTGTTCTTATCCAGTTCTAATATCAGGGTAGCACTAGCTGCATAAAATGAATTGAGACATGTTCCCTTCCTTTCTGTTTTTGTCAAAGATATTATGTAGAGTTGGTGAGAAATTTTCATTAAACATTTGGTAGAATTTTCCAGTAAAACCCTTGGCCCAAAGATTTATTTTTTGAGAGTTAAAACATTTTAAGTATTGATTTTTTAAATAAAACTCTAGTTTTCTGAAGATATTTTTCACAGTATCAAAACGAAACTGTGTTTTGGTTCTAAAATAATTTGTCGTTCTTTTTATTTGTTATTTGTGAGGTTGCTGTTGTCAAGTGCTGTCAGGTGGAATCTGACTCACAGTGTCCCTATGTACAAAAGAACAAAATACTACCCAGCACTGTGTCATGCACACAGTCCTTTTATGTTTGAGCCCATTGTTGCAGACACTATGTTTCTTCTCATTTTGAGTTGTGCCACATCAGCAAATGGAGGTCCCAGGGGCATTACTCCATTCTCATTATCAAAGTCAACTCTACTTTGAAGAGGCAACTCTCTCCCAGTCCTTTCTTCAATGTTTTCCAGCATCGTGGTGGGTGGGGGCTTATTTTTCAGTACTATATTTGACAGTGATTCTCAGCTATTCACAGAGTTTTCAGTGGCTAATTGTTTTGGGAGTGGGCTTCCAGGTCCTTCTCCCCACTCTGTCTTATGCTGGAAGCTCAGTTGAAACCTGTCCACCATGGCAGCCCTGATGGTATCTGAGATACTGATGGCATAGCTTTCAGCATCACAGCAACATGGAAGCCCCCCAGCACAACAAGCTGAGAGACACATGGGGGTTGTTATCGAAGGGTATAATTACCTAATCTGTAATTCATCATTTCCTATATCTTCATATTTTCTTTCTTTGAATTGTTTTGGCTTATTTTGTTCTTGTTTTTCTAGATTTTTGGGATAGGAGCTAAGATTACTGATTTGAGACTTTTCTTCTTTTCTAGTGTAAGCATTTAGTGCTACAGATTTTCTTCTCAGCATTGCTTTGGCTGTGTCTCACACAGTTTTATATGTTGTATCTAGACATTTCCTTTGAAATCAAGTTTATCTAATATTAATATAACCCCTCCTGCTTTCTTTTGATTAGTGTTTACGTGATTTTATCATTTACCTTTTAATTTCAACCATCCTGTATTATATTTAAAGCACATTTCTTATAGACGTGTTTTTAAATCCACTCTGCCAATCTTTGTGTTTTAATTGCTATAGCTCATGTACATTTGTGTAACTATTGATAGTTTAGAGCTTAAGCCTATCATTTTATTTATGTTTTTAAAATTTTGTTCTCTTTTTCATTTTTCAGTTTTCTTTTTTCCTGTCTTCCTGTAGATTATTTGAATACTTTTTATAATTCCAGTTTGATTTATCTAAAGTTTTTTGGGTTTGGGTTTTTTTTTGTTTTGTTTTGTTTTGTTATTATTTGTTTCTGGTTTTTTGAGACAAGGACTCACTACATAGCCCAGGCTGGCCTCAAACTCCCATTCCTCCTGACTTTGCCCTCCAAGCATTGAGATCACAGGTGTGAGCCCCCATGCCTAATTTATATAATGCAGTTTTTAAAAATATTTTAATTTTTGTACTGGGAGGTTGAACCCAGGGCCTCATACATGCTATGCAAGTGCTCTTCCACTGAACTGCACCTCCACACCCTTATTTATTTATTTATTGAGACGGTGTCTTGCTAAGTTGCACAGGCAGCTTCTGGCCTCGTACTTGCAGTCCTCTGGCCTTACCCTCCCCAGTCACTGGAATTACAGGCCATGGCACCCAGCTCTAACGTGCTTTTGAGTCTCCCTCTTTATGTAGCATTGTTAGTAATTACTCTAAGTATTATTTTATATACACATAACTTTTCACCGTCCACTGTTATCATTATTTTGCCACTTCAGTGAAGTGTAGAAACCTCGCCTCTCTTTTACTTGCCTCATTTATAAATCTCTGCATACATTTAGAAGCACTTCAGACAGGGTTATAATTTTTGCTTTAACCATCAAACATAATTAATATATGTTTTTGTCTACCATGTTATTTTTTCCTTCCTTATGTGCAACCATCATTTCCTTTTTGTTGAGTGAACTTTCTATTGCAACCTTTTTTCCCCCTGCAGTGCTGAGTGTGGAACAACCCAGGCCTTCCCACATGCTAGGCAAGCACTCTTATCACTGTGCTACACCCCTCCATCCCTTCCATTCTTTTACAGTAGGTCTGTTGGCAACATGTTTTCTTATTTTCCTTTATTTGAAAATGTTTTGATTTCCCTTTGATTCCTGAAGGATATTTTCACTAGATCTAGGATTCTGGGTTGACAGTTCTGTTTCTTCCCTTGAAAAATGTTGTATTGCTTCCTTCTAGTCCCCATAGTGTCTGTTGAGAAATCTGCTATTTGAATTACTTTTCCCCTATAGGGGAAGCATTTTACTCACTATTTTCAAGTTTTTGGGTTTTTTTTCTTTTAGTCTTTTTAGAAGTTTGATTCTGATGTATCTTGCTGTGGATTTCTTTGGACTTCTAGTTTGGGGTTCAGCATTTTGAATCTGTAGATTTGTGTCTTTTGCAAAATCTTGGGGAATTTTTAGCTAATAGTTTTGAATATTTTTTCACCTCTGCCCTGTTTATCTCTTCATTCTTGGACTCTGACATCAACAGTGTTAGATCTTTTACCACAGTCTCACCAGTCTTTGAGGTTTTGTTCTTCTTATCATCCTTTGCCTCCTTCTTCTTCATCAATCTCTCTGTTCATATTGGGTAATTGTTGTTTTATGTTCAAGTTCCCTGGTTATTTCCTCTGGTCCCTCCATTCCATGTTAAGCTCATTCACTGGATTTGGTAATTGCATTTTTCAGTTCTAAAATATGTATCTCCTATTTCTTTGCTGAGGCTATTATTTGTTTCAGCCGCATTCATAATGGTTGAGGCATTTTTAGGATGGCTTCTGTAAAATCCTTGTCAGATAACCCTAGCATCTGCATTATCTCAGTGTGGGTGTCTTTAATTTGATTTTCTTTTCTTATCAGTTTGAGATCTTCCTGGCTCTTGGGATAAATGATTCTCAATTGAAACTTGGACATTTTGAGTATTACGTTGTACATCTGTAGATCTTACTTAAGCCTTCTGTTTTGGCTGGCTTTTTTGAACCCTGCTCTAATGGAAGGAAGAGGACATCCCTTTGTTACTTCCAGGAGCAATTAATACCCAGGCTTTTCCCTTTGTTTCTTTTGACATTGAACATGCTAGGGCCTCTCATTACTGCTGGGTGGAAGTGGGTATTCTGGCTCCCAATTAAGCATCCCCTGAGACCTCTGGCTAGGAGTTGGGAGTGCCTTGTTACTCTGCCACAATGCTTTCCCTGTTGTGGGAGAAGAGGGAGGAAGGATGGCACCATTACCTCTGGGTACAGGTGAAGTCACTGAATTTCCATAGCCTCCTCTGACACCATCCCAGCAGGGAGGGGAGGGGATGCCTTCATTCTGCTCTTTTGGAACTGTGCTATGGTTTGAACGTCCCCATCAAAATTTGTTTTGAAATGTAATCCCCTTTATGAAGTATTCAGCAGTGGCACCAGATAGCAACATTAAGAGGTGATTGGGTTATAAGGACTCTGCTTGGCTTTGTAGATTAAAGGGTTATTCCTGGAATGATTTTGTTGTATGGAATGAACTCTTTTAACAGTGTAACAGAGGCCCTGGGGGAATTGGAAGTTCCATGCTGAGAGCCGGAAGCATTGGTGCCTGGAGGGCCCCTCCCTCTGAGAAAGTCATTCTCACAGTTTGGATAATCTACTGACTATTGTTTCAGCTCCTTGATAAAAGATGAAAGCCTGTTATGAAGAAGCTGAAGAGAAACTCAGAACCAATTTCTTTTCACAGTTTGATCACAGTATAAATAAATCCACTTTTCTTTCACTAGTTTCTGTTTCCTAATTTCTTTCTTTCTTTTCTTTTTTTTTTTTTTTTTTGGCGGTACTAGGGCGGGGGTTGAACCCAGGGTGTTTGCATGCTCTGCAAGTACTGGACCCCTGAGCTTCACCCTCAGCCCATTTTTTTACTTTTTGAGACAGAGTCTCGCTAAATTACACAGACTGCCTCTGGTCTCAAACTTGCGATCTGCTTGCCTCTGGCTCCTGAGTTGCTGGGATTACAGGTGTGCACCACTGCACCCAGCTCTCCTAATTTTCTTTTGGGATGCAAGGTAACTAAAGTGGTGGGCTAGGATCTAGAGTGTCCAGTTCCACTCTTTCTGTTTTCTTGTTCTGTCTCATCATACGATGCCCTCTGCCATTTTAGGACACAGCAGGATGGCCCTCACCAGAAGCTAAGAAGATGCTGGCACCATGCTAATGAGCTTTCAGAAGTATGAGCTAAACAATCCTCTTTTCTTTATATAGTACCCAGCCTCAGATATTTTGCTACAGTAACAAAAAACAAAGACAAAATGGAAGTCCAGACTCTACTGCTACTGCTGGGGGATAGGAGATAAGTTCCTCATTACTGCCAACCATGGATAAAATCTTGGTCATTATTGAACCTTCCACAACCTGTCCTAGCTTAGATATTTCATGCTGTGCTACATCTTCATGAGGGTGAACTCTAGGCCTCCAACTCTTTCTTCTTGCACTGGGGGTTGGTGTGGGGTGCAGTTTATTTTATTTGTGTGTGGTATTTGGCTGGAGTAGAGGATGGTCCAAATGTTTGCTATCTCATTAGATTGTCCCTTGGCTAGAGAGCTTGAGCTTTACTTGGGACTATTTTTGTCTTTACCGTTTGTTGTTTCTAAATTTCTTGCCTTTTCAGCTCCAAGTTTAGAATTATGAGGCAAAAAGAAAACCCAGCAACACATCACTGGGGTATTCTGTGGGCACCACATTGCCTAGACTGCCTATCACCTTGCTCCCACTTTTCAGAACCTCCTTGTGTTTGTTTCATATCTAATATCTAATGTCCAGGTTTTTACATTGTACTTAGTGGGGAAGATTAGGTAAAGTATATTTCCATTTTCCTGGAGGCCCTAATCCATACCACGTTTTTTGTTTTTTGTTTTAAGAATTAGTGATGTTGTTTTAAAAAAACTGAACTTTCTCTAAGAGGCCAGGCAAGTTTTCCAGTAGAATGTCCCACGTTCTGGGCTTGTTCAATTCTTTCCTCGTAAGTTTCAAACCACTGGTTTGGGTGAGAGCGCCGCACAGGTGATGCTGTGTATCTCACCCATCACACCAGGAACCACAGAATGTCTGGTTGCCCACGTTATGGTAGTGGTGAGCTTGATCACGTCTTCCTTTTTTGCGATTAAATTATCTATGGGGTGAAACTTTGATGTGATGTGAGCAGCCTTCTCCCCAAACACGTTTTATGGTTTGGCATGTTTTGGTGAAAATGTTAAGGTTAAAAAATGGTAATTTTCCTAATTCTATCATCTCCTTGACATTTTAAGCTAGTATTCTGTAGAGAAGAGATTTATGCCCTCCTATACTTTTATTCTTTTTTATATTAAGATGTGTTTAAATCACATTTTATTTTTGACATTATATTGTGTTGAAATTGTCCCAAACAGGCCACATTGAGCCCCTTCAGGTTCATTCCTGGGTCCATTTGACACGACCTCTCTACATCTTCGGGCAGGAATTATGGACACCCAAGATGCCACTGATTCACTGAGTTCATACTTCACACCTGGAATCAGGTATTTCCAGGGGGCCCTACTCCCTTTTAGAAGGGACTGGTATTTAGAAACATAGATTGTTTTGAGGAAATAGTGGGAAGATGAAATATTGAATTAAAGTAGTAATCCATAGTCATAACTGTTTCCATTTTCTTGGTAATGTAGATATTCTCATCATTCAAAGTTAGGGAGATCGAATTTCAGTAAGACAGCAACCAGTGTACCTGTGTCTGTCCCACCCAGAATTTAGTGGGAGTCAGGATAGTATCTTTTCCATTTTTGTATTCACAGTATTTAGCATTTTTTCTGGAACAGAGGAGGCATTTAATAAAGATTTGGACTCAAATGGTGCTAAGTAGATTCCCAAGCTAGTCATGATATAATTCAAATTTGTTTTCATCTTTCTTTCTTTCTTTCTTTCTTTCTTCCTGTCTTCTTTCTTTCTTTCTGTGATGGGGATCAAATGCAGGGCCTTGCACATGCTGATCATATGCTGTGCCATTAAGCCTAATTCAAGCATTCTTTTCATGTTCTGAGTGGAGGATAGTGAAGTAGCATGGCTACTTCATAGGCTGTAGGAAAATTATTAAATGTTTCAGAACTTGTTTTTCTTGTTGAATGGAAAGCATTTTATTGGCTTCAGCATACTAAAAAAAAAAGGCTATTACAAGGTCTGAGATTGTTCCTACCAGGTAGTTGTAAGGTGGTGTGACAAGATTCAGTTTGGAGGCTTGTTGAAAATGACTTTCAGAGTTTTATGGCTCACCAGTGGTGAATGGTATAAAACTGGTATTCAGCCTTTGGATAGGAGACCTGGGGTTTTTCTTTTGCTGAATTACTCTCATATTACTTTCTTACTTTTAAGTAAGAATGGATTCCTCAATTTATTTTCCTCATTTTCACCTGGAGGAGTGTGGCAATCTCCCAAACAAATAGAATCAATATGTAATGAGTTTAAACATTGCACAATGTATGCTATATCAAACATTACATGGTACCTGTTAATATGTACGATGATTGTGTTTTGATGTTATCAGTTAAAAAGAAATTAAAAGATAAAATGAGAAAAATGTATAAGAATTGAAATGTATAAGAATGAAAGATATAAGCTTGGAACTTAGTCATCATAAGGAGCAACAAGGGAGCCTCACACCAGATCCCAGGGTTTGTTTTTACTTGAAGGAGTAGTAGGATGGCATTTTAATAAGCATTCCAAATGAAAGGTAGTTCTAGGTTGAGTCTCGCTTTGAGACTATAATGATAATGGGACTGTAAAGCTGTTTTTGTTTTGTTTTGCTTTTTCCTTTTTTTTTAAAAGCTTACTACAAATGGGTTGAGGCAGAGGGCACATGAAAAGCAGATTTATTTATAACCTGCATTTAAGTGAAGGAATTGAACCTTAAAAGAAAGACTAAAATATTAAACACTATATTTACCAAGTAAAAGGTATCTGTGTGTTCATGATCAGGCACAACACTTTTATTCCAGCATTACTACCTCATTTATTTCCTTACTTATTTATTGTAGTACTCAGGCGTTGAATCCAGGGCCTTGTAAATATTTTGAAAGTGCCCTCCCACTGGGCTGTACCACAGCCCATTTATTATTCTTTTAATTTTGAAATAGGATCTTGCTAAATTGTGCAGGCTGTCCTCTGACCGTGAACCTGTGATCCTCCTGCCTCAGCCTCTTGAGTCCCTAGGATTACAGGTGTGCACCACTGTAGCCAGCCATCACTACTAGTTTAAACATGAGGTTTAAGGAAATGTTTCATTTCCTGAATTTTAATTTTCAAAAACTTCTTGGCCAGGTATCATAATGTTGTCCCATAGGCCCATCTACTTGGGAAGCTTAGGCAGGATTGTTTGAGCCTATAATTTCAAGACCAATCTGGGCAAGACCTTGCTTCAAAAAAAAAAAAAAAAAACCACAAAAAAGTTATTCTTGCTTGGGGTAAAAATTGCAAACAATACAGATGTATGATTAAGGGAAAATTCCCCATTTTCCTCCGTTTTGTTTCCATTCTTTCAGATCTTTTCTGAAAAGGAAGCTCACATAATATCCAAGTTTCACCCCTTATCACTGCCTGAAAAATGTAACCCTAAATTTTATAAAGTTTGATACTAGTACAGGAGTAGGCAAACAGACAATGATACATGACATGGCAAGTAGACCTGGAATAAACCAAGAATTAGGTCCAAATATGTACAGGCATGTAATCTGTGATAAAGTTGGTACTCCAAGAGACCCAATAAATGATTTCTTAGTTGGATGTTCCCCAGTGATACAGGAAACGAACTTGCAGGTAAAATTGGCAGAGGAAATTAGAATTTTTTTGTTCTACAATATTAACATTAATGGATCCGAGGTAGGCTCACATTTGATAGCGTCACTTTAGTTAACATCCTCCTTTAATTAAATAAACCAGCCGTGGATATTCTCCAGGGGGGAAAAAATGCAACAAATTTTTAGACTAATGTACACACAAGCTAGCAACAGTGAACTTCTTTAAGCACAACTGCAGAGTCATTGTTGTTGTTGTTGTTAGGTGCTGTCGAGTCGGTATCCGACTCATAGCGACCCTCATAGGGTTTTCAATGGCTGACTGTTTCGGGATTGCCTTGGGAGTGGATTGCCATGTCCTTCTCCCATTTTTTGCGGTGCTGGGAATTGAACTCAGGACCTCAGAGATTGCAGCGCAGGGCTCTACCAACTGAGCTAAATCCCAGCCCCGCAGAGTCATAGAAGCACTTTTTGTTATTACAGTCTTCCAGGTTTGCTAACTGCTTTACTGAAACTACTATGCATGGAAAAACAGCATGGTATATCCCAAATAAGCAGTTAGTGATTTTTTTTTAAGAAAATTATTTAAATTCTATCTTGAGCTTGGTGAATTCTTTCTTTTAGACATGCCATGTTTATGAAGGGCTGGGGTTTAGCTCAGTTGGTAGAGTGCTGCTCCACACTCTCTGAGCACCCAGGTTTGATCCCTAGCATGGCAAAAACAAGGAAAGGATGTGGCAATCCACTCCCGAATCCATCCCCATTCAGCTATTGAAAACCCTATGAGGGTCTTGATGAGTTGGGCCCGATATGACTACACCTAACAAACAAACAAACAAAAATGTTTATGAAACATTTGTTTTAGTGCTTTTTCTTCCTTTCGATATTTTCATTCATTTAATTCAACAAATATTCATTGCCTACCTACTTTATGCTAGATGGTATTCCAGGTACTGATATGCAGTGGTTAATAAAATAGACAAGGACCCTGTTCTCATTGAGTTTATAGTCTAATGGGGGAGATAGGCAATTAAGAAGAGAATCTCAAGTTGTGATCAGCTCTATGGAGCAAATAAAGTGGGGTGTATTACAATGTCGGGGCAGTGGGGGGTATAGGCCAGCACTGCTGCCTGTAACCTGAGGAATTCCCCCTCCTAGGGACCTCCACTCAGGTGAAACAAAGTCCTTGGCTCTGTTGCAGAAAACAATTTCAGGATGAATCAGAGTGAACAAAGTTAGTGAGTTTATTAAATAGCAGTAAGAGAGAGTAGATGCCTTAGATTTAAGCATGGACATTCAGAGAGAAAAGGGACTATTAAAAGAATAATATACATCCAAGAAATAGACAGGGGCTTCTCAAAAGAAAGAATCACAATTGAGTGTCTTAACAATGTGTGTGTGTGTGTGTGTGTGTGTGTGTGTGTGTGTGTCCCTTGAGCTACATTGCTCCAAGGATGTAAATTACAACCACATTTGTAGGTTAAACAAAGTTTAAAATTAAGGTTTAAAAGTTATAACTTTATGACCTGGCTTACTTATTTTTCTTATCTTAAAGATTTCCTTTTGTAGATAAAACTGTAAGATGGTTTTATGATGTGCAGTGTGCAGGCTTGGGGATGGGAAAGCAGTGCTAATAAAGTTAAACTCAAAGGTTATGAGCACTCAGGCACTAAGTAAGCATAGACTATTTGGTATTTCTAGCACTCTTGCTTGAGGTCCCTTAGGACAATAAGCCTTGTCTCTGTGTAAGCAGTCTGCACTGATCCCGACAGTTGTGTTGAAGCTGTTGACTTTCAGCTGGTGGGAGATTTAAACAGATTCCTTGGGTTAAAGTTGTCAGCTCTCAGCCAGTAGGAGATATAACCAGATTTCAGAGTGAGGGGCTTCTTTTCCTTCCCATTCCTCCTAATTTTCTCTGTCTTTCTATCCTGCCTCAGTAGTGGATCACTTTGGGGGCAACATCTAGTAGGAAGTTGATATGGTTAAAAATTAATGTTAGTTACCAGTTGTTAGAAAGACCCCATAGGAAAACGAGAAAACCATGGACCTTAGAATTAGATAGACCCTGTGTAAATCTCAGATTATCGACATATATACACAAGCAGGGTAAATTACCTAACCCTTCTGACCTCCAGTTTCCTCAATAGCCCAAAGAGGAAAAAGTAATAACTAGCCCATAGTGCTTTGTTAAGAAGTAAATATGACAACTTAAGCAAAAAAACAGAAACAAACAAAAGACATGGAAAAATGTTTGACCTGTAATAGTTGCGTTAGAAATAGTAACAAAAATATGCTAACTTAGTCACTTGAGTCACTAAATTTTTTAAAATAAAACATTTCTTCATGATTTCTAGTTTTAATCTTATGGATCTAATAAGATGATGTTTCAAAGTCACCTCCTTTAAACAGCCATTCATGCCAGTTGTCACTGTGTTGTTGTTGTTGTTGTTGTTGTTAGGTGCCGTCAAGTCAGTATCTGACTCATAGTGACCCTATGTACAACAGGCGAAACACTGTTGTCAGTGCTTCTCTGCTATTCATATGGTTTTCAATGGCAGATTGATTGGAAGTGGGTTGCCGGGTCTGTCTCCCAAGGCTGCAGTATCTGGTGTTCCCAGATGGTCTCCCATCCAAGTACTAACCAGGCCCAACCCTGCTTAGCTTCCAAGATCTGACAGGATCAGATGCCACAGGGCTATGGCTGCAGTCTAAATCATCTCTAGGTTACTTATAATATTGAATGCAGTGTAAATTCATGTAAATAGTTATTATACTCTATTGTTTGGGGGAATAATGACAAGAAAAAAAATCTGTGAATGTTCAATACACAAAATTTTAAAAAATATTTTCAATTTGAGGTTGGTTGAATCCAAGGATGCACAACCCATAGATACTAAAGGCTGACTGAGTGAAGATTAGAGCGTTCTGATCATCAGCTGTTCTCAGGAAAGACATGTTAGCATAAACTGGCATTAAATACAATGTCTTTCTCTATGGAGCTGCTTCCTTTCCCTATCCTCCATCAGCCAGGTTCCTGGGTCCTTTTCCTACAGTGTAGTTTGGCCCTCAGATATAAACCTCAAATGTGAAAGGCACTAATTCATACTCTTTACAGAGGCCTCATTCAATACTACATTGATATTATCTACCAGCCTGCACATGCAATAGCAGTGCCTATTCCACAGGGCAGGCTGTTGATAGTTCTAGATGTTCAGAGTGGCACTCGATAAGAAATTTTTTTTCTTATTTTCTCTCTGACCTAAACACTTATTATTAATATTGGAGTTCTTCCAAAGAATATTGTTACTGTGTGTTTTGTGCCTATTTTGTTTGTTTGTTTGTTTGCTTGCTTTGTAGTAGAGAATATTGTTGTTGTTAGGTACCATCGAGTTGTGTCCAACCCATAACGACCCTCATAGGTTTTTCAATGGCTGATTGTTTGGGGATTGCCTCAGGAGTGGATTGCCATGTCCTTCTCCCATTTTTGTGGTGCTGGGAATTGAACTCGGGACCTCAGAGATTGCAGAGCGGCACTCTACCAACTGGCCTAAATCTCAGCCCCAATAGAGAATATAGACAACGTTTATTGTAAAAGAGAGTATGCCTTTAAGGAATAATTACTGGGGAGAACTGAGGCACCTGGAGACATTTAGATAAACCTGTAAAGGAACTTGGAAAAACCTCGGTTCTCTTGATTTGACATAAGGATATTCCTACTCCCCAGGGGGAATTAAAGCCAGCAAGAGCAAAAGGAAAGTTATGTTCCTTGGACAGACAAAAATGGCAGCTCCAAGAGAAGGGGTGGCTCAAGTGGAGCTGCCCCAGAGAAGGAGAGGTGCACATGTGGCCTGTGAGAGGCAGAGAGGCAAGCCGAGCCTGTACCTGTTGTTTTGTCTGTGAGGAATGATACTTCTATAGGTAGAGTCTTTTTCTTTTAGTAATAAAATGCATCAGTTTTACATTGAGAAACATTTCTTTGTCCTTGAAGAAGACCATGACTGGTTTACCAACGAGGACATTATTTAGTAATGTACCCCTTATCTGTGGGGATATGTTCTCAGAATGTGTTTTTAGCCAATGTTGTTGTTGTGCGAACATCACAGAGTACACTTACACAAACTAAGCTGGCCACAATGTCACTAGGTGATATAATCTTAGGGGACACTGTCATATAAGTGGTCTGTCATTGGCTGACATGTTATGCAACACATGACTATAATTTGAAAGTGACATAGAAGGGTTACCTGGTTTTCTGCTACTATTTCAGAAGTCTCATAAAAGCAGTAAGACACTCTGACCTTAGGAGGAAGTGGCTAAATGGTCCAATAAAGTCCAATTTTTCAATATTTGCCATCGTACTGAACACAGTAGACTCTCCTTTTGGTGAGTGCAAAGCCAAAAACAAACACAGGCAAGAAATAAAAGAGTAGAGAAAGATTTATTACCTGCAGCAGGTAAGGAGAACATGGAGTTATTTCCAAAGTAATGTCTTCCTTAAGCCAAGAAGGTGTGGGAATTTTGTTTGGGGAGTCTATAAATATCTATGCCTGCACCCATAGCCCTCTGGCATCAATCTTATTAGATCTTGGAAGCTAAGCAGGATCAGGCTTGGTTAGTAGGAGAAGGACCTGGCATCCCACTCCCAAAAAGCAATCAGCCATTAAAAACTCTATGAACAGTAGAGAAGCACTGACAATCATGCCAGGCATAGTACAGTGTCAGGTATTGTTTCATTTGTGGTACATATAGTCTCTATGAGTCGGACCCAACTCAATGACACCTAACAACAATAGCATACATATCCATATAGGAAAGCACTTTAGGAGCAAGCGCATTTTTGAGCATGTTCAGTGTAAAGTGTACATTAATGAGCATGCTCAGTTTAATATCATAGTTCAAGAAGGCAAGAAGATGGACACATTTTGGGGCATGCTTAGCTCAAGGTCATGGAGCACACATTCAAAAGGTTAAAATGGCAGACAGGAACACTTCTGGACATGCTTGTGTCATAAAGCTGGCAGACAGGAGTGCTGCTGGACACGTGCAGCTTGCACCATAAAGATGGCTGACAGAAACACCTCTGGGCATGCTCAGTTTTCTCCAAAAGTTTTAGCTGAAACAAAAGGAAAGGATACTTTGTGCACTAATATGAATTTACCCCTGAATGTGCCTGCCTCAATTAGTGGCTAACAGAACTTCTGGCATATCTTGGTACATAGGGCCTCTCCTCCAGGCATTTGAGTTCTAGTCAATAGTGATCCTTATAATTGCTTAGACTTGTATTTATATTACCATCAATGTGACTTTTATACTTTATCAAACTACTATGTGATATCAGTTTTTCTGAACTGATGTACTGCTACAAAATAGGGAGGAAAACTGAATTTTAACAAAATTAATTTTCATATTTGTGCACTGGCATTTATGTTTGTACCAATATATGCAAATATGAAAACCTAGGGGGTGCCAAAAATGTATACACATTTTAAGAGATGGTATCTCTGTGTTACTTTTCAAAGTTGAACTGAATTACAATGGTAACCACTTTGAGCACCTCTTGTAATTGCAGAAGTGAAATGTGATGTGTTATCTTTTGTTATCAGTATATATTGAGTATTAAAATTTTAATACTTAAAATGTGTGTATATTTTTGGCACCCTCTGCATATTGTGAAAAAAATAGCAAAAGGCTAGCCATGATGAACCACATCCTTTATAAATTGTTTTAGTACTTGGGGTTGAAACAAGGACCTGCTAAGCAAGTGCTCTACCACTGACCTTCACCCCTAGTGTCCCCATTTTTTCTTTTGAAAAAAGATTTCACTGTCATGAATCAGCTGGCTGGGATCCTTTTCCTCTGCCTGGACAGAAATTATAGTAAAGCAAGGAGAAGTTCCTCAAGTACTAATCTTTGACAGTGTCTGTATCTCTGCACATTTGGTGGCAGCAAGAGGTGACAGAAACCTGGAGCAGCAGCAGCAAGTGGCACCTTTTTGTGTGACATCTCTTATGTAGGCCAAGGAGGTTGAGATTCCTCAGCCCTTCCACTGTTACAGCTCCTATGTAGGCCCAGGAGATCAGGACTTCTAAGCACATAAGTGCTACAACCCTTAATAGGCTAAAGAAGTCAAGACCCTTCATCCCGCAAAAGCAGCTGGCATTGCAGCTTCTGAGTGGGCCTAGATATCAGGATTCCTTAGCTCTTGACAGCATCTGGTGTTGCAGCTTCTGGGAAAGACTAGGTATTAGGATCCCTCAGTCCTAGACAGTAGCCAGTGTTATAGCTCCTGGGTGTAGGTTTTCTGAGATTCTTGGTCCTAAATACTTGGTAGTGCTCTGGAACTCTCCCAGCAACTAAGGGTTTCAGTTTCTCTTCTCTGGCTCTTTATAGTCTTCTTTGTCTTCTGCCATCCCTCTTCTTCCTGTCCTGGTCACTGTCTTGAACTGTCCAGCTACCTGTTATGGCTATGGCCACTGTCACCATTGCCACCATTTGGGAGGCAGCTATTGTGAATCTTTTGTTGCTGCTACTGCTGCTGGTGGTCTCTGGTCTTGCAGCCTCACCCCTTCTTCAGCTGTCAGTCAGCCAGCTTGCTTCACTGATTCTGCAGCTCAGCATTCTGGCTGCTCTGCTGTCTCTGCCATCCCTTGACTCAGTTGTCACCTCTGTTCTGCCATCTCTGCTGATTCTTTCTGCATGTTCCCAGCTCAGCCTATAATAATAAAAGTAGACAAAAACACCACTCAAGAGAAGCCTTTTATTGGGCCTAATGTTGCAGCCAAGATTGTTGTTATTAGGTGCCGTTGAGTCAAGTCCTACTCCAACCTTCTTAGGGTTTTCAGTGGCTAATTGTTCTGGGATTAATAGCCATCAAACACCCTATGAATGGCAGAGAAGCACTGACAATAGTGCCAGACATGGCACAGTGTCAAGTAGTGTTTCATTCTACTTTACACAGGATTGCTATGAGTCGGAACTGACTCAGTGGCACCTAACAACAACAACAATGTTGCAGCACCAGAAGGCAGCACAGGAGAGTGTCTCCCAGCTGACTCACTAAGTGAGCCAAAAGCCTACTTACATATCCAGAGAAGGGGAGTTCGCACCAATCACAACAAACCTCTCATGCAAATGGAGATTTGTGTTTGCACCAATTACAGCGTAGTCCCTTTTCTCCAGTCACAGTAGTCCCTCTGCTGGGCCACCAGGGGAAGTTCTCCCCCTCCAGCTTGAGTTGGTCACAAGGTCATCTAGAGTTCACTGAGGCTTCTGATGACAAAAAGTCCAGTGTAAACGTCAAACTATTTGAAACAGCCATGGCTGCAGCTGCACCTTCAGGAGCTAGAGATGTGCTGTCGCAGCGATTGTCAGATGGCTTCCTCAAGGCATATATGAAGTGTTCAAAACCATTGTTGTTGTTAGGTGCCATTGAGTCATGTCCAGCTCATAGTGACCCTCATAGGGTTTTCAATGGCAGATTGTTTTGGGAGTGGGTTGCCACATCCTTCTCCCATTTTTGCGGTGCTGTTAATTGAACTCAGGACCTCAGAGACTGCAGAGTGGCGCTCTACCAACTGAGCTAAATCCCAGCCCCTCAAAACCATTAGTACTGGTGATTGGTTTGACTAGGAGTTCTTTACTCAAGGCAGCCAGGGTAGCAAGGGAGAAACCAATAGCTGCCAATGAGGGAGTCAAATCACCCCATTTCCCAACATCTGTGGTTATTTACAAGAGGATGAATATAAGAAGGAACGTTTACAGGAAAAGCAATTATTAACATCAATATTGATTTTAACAGTATTTAATGGTGCTTTTCACAATGCCTAATGCCTGCCCATTGTCCTAAGGAGAGGTAGGTCCTTCTGATCTTTCTCATTGCTAAGTTATGCATGCTGCCTCTGGTCTTGAACTCATGATCCTTCTGCCTCAGCCTCCCAAGTTGCTGGCATTACAATACATACTGTACTGTATGATAGGGTACTGTACTGATACTGTACTGTACTGATAGGGTTCAGCTGAACCCTATCCTTTTGACTGAAGGTTAGCTGTAGAAAAATGATCAATATTTAGTGCTAGTATAAATTTCAAACTTAACAGTTGAATTAAGTACTTAATAAGATTCCAGTGAATATAACTTTACATTTCAAATTTACAAAATATATGTGAACAAAATTCTTTCATTTCTTTTGAATAGAAACTCCTAGTGTCAGGGTTTGAATATAAAGTGTCCCCCAAAAGTCATGTGCTTTAATGTTTGGTCCCCAGCTGGTGGTGGTAGATAAGGAAGTCATAGAACTTAGGGGGTGGGTCTTAGCTTTGTGGAAGTGATGTTACTGGGGACAGAACTTTGGAAGTTTTTACGCAAGACCCACAGCCCAGCACTCTCTCTGCTCCCTGCTCATGAAGCTGTAAGGTCATCTGCCACAAGACCTGTCTCCTGTTTTTGCCATGCCCACTGCCATTAGGGACTGATCTTCTAACTGTGAGCTTCCAATAATCTTTCCCCATAAGTTAGTTTGGGTTGGGTTTTCTGCTACAGTAACTTCTGCTGACTAATATACCCAGTGTACCTTTTTAAAAAATTATTTTTTGAGACAAGGTCTTACTAAGTAGCCCAGGCTGGCCTCAAATTCACAATCCTCCAGCCTCAGCATCCCAAGCACTGGGATTACAGGCATATGCCACCAAGATGATCCCCAGCATTTTTTTTTTTTTTTTTTTTTGCCATACTTCAGTGGGCTGCCATGAGCCTTCCAGTCAGAGTTTGGGCTATAATCCCAAAATAGAGTCCCAAATACCATAATTCCAAATGTTGAAATCCTAAAAGATCAAAATCCATAAATTCTAAATTCCTGAAAATATATCTCTGAAAAAAATCACTTTCAAAATTATTTAAAAGATATTTGCTTACAATCTTTAAAGATTTTTGGGGTGAACACATAAAAACATGACCAAACGCTGGCCACAAAGTAGGCAATAATAACATATATATTTTTGCAAGTATATTTAGGTATACTAATGCCAGTTGCATGGGTTTAATAGTTATGGACAGATGAACTGTACTTATAAAGAAAATAAGAACACATATTATTATGTTTGGTAACTTTGCACACCCATCTTTATAACTACAGCTTTCTGATGTACAACCTAAGTCTTTTTTTTTAATATTAGTAATTGTTTTTATTTTTTAAATTTTTAGTTAGTGTACAACTTAAGGGCTAGAGTTAAGCTTAGTTGGTAGAGTGCTGCTCCACCCTCTTTGAGGACCTGGGTTCAATCCCCAGCACTGCAAAAAACAAACAAACAAACAAACAAAACCAAAAAAAAAAAAAAAAAAAAAAAAAAAAAAAAAAAAAAAAAAAAAAAAAAAAAAAAAAAAACCAGGAGATGGATGTAGTAATCCACTCCCAAAGGAATCCTGTACACAATCAGCCATTGAAAACCCTAACAGGGTCACCATGAGTCAGACCCAACTCAAGGGCACCTAACAATAAGTGTACAACCTAATGAGTTTCATAGTGACATTTCCATACATGCATATCATTGTACCTTGCTCGTGTTTACCTCCCCTATTAAAGCCTTTTGATGAGAGCCATCAAAAATTGTAATGGGTCACCATTGCTTATGTCGAAAAACTCACTTATACCTTCCCCAGAATTTGACTATTGCTCTTATCTAGCCTTTTCTTTTTCTTTTTCTTTTCTTTTTTTTCCCCCAGTGGGAATTTTGGTTTCTAGGATTTCAGCTTTTAGGATTTTAACATTTGGGATTTTAATCTTTTGGGATTGTAATTTCTGGGATTTTAGGATTGAGAGATTTTGATCTTTCAGGACTTTATTTGGAATTGTGGCTTTCAGACTTGTGCCATTTGGGCCATGTGTGTGTTGTGCTGTAGTCAGTTGGTGACAAGGACTGTGGTAGAGACCAGCCCAACTGCTGACCACTAGTGAGTGCTTGTTAGAACATTTAAGACACAACTTTTGGGAACCTTGATTCTTCAGTTCTTATAAACCAGTAAACACCCTAGTTTATCATCAATCTGGATTCCATGCTGAATGATGCTTATGAGATCAATTGTTTTTCACAGATATTTTTGGAAGGTCTTTAAGTTACTCTGTTTACTGATCAGATAACACCTTCTAATATTTTCTATCATTTAGAAATGGGACCATTGGCTTTGGTCCCATTTTTCTCTCACTTACTCAACAAACACTTACTGTGCCTTACTGTGCACTTGGCACTCTAGGAAATAGGGCAATGTTTTTACCCTCACCAAACTAATGCTTTCCATGTGTAGTTTTCTCCTGTGTCATATCCACTCCATATTTTGATGCTTATTTTTCTATTTGTCCTTTTTCTTACCTACTATGTTTCAGATCCATAAACTATTTTAAGTCTATGTCCATATTTCCAATTTTGTTCTCCAATCTAAATGCACAGTAATGATTGTGGTATTAGTCCTTTACATATGGATTTAAAAGTTCTATTTTTAAATTTTCAGTTATAACACACAAAAGCAAATTTTTAATAAAAATGGAAATACAGAGATACACTAAAATATGAAATGTCCTTCCTTACCACCCCCACATGAACTGCCTCTCCAAAGAGCTAGTACATAAGCCTATTCCTACATTTTGGCTAACACTGTAATATCTTTTAAAAATATTAGTCCCTAAGATGGATTATAAAATATATTATTGCTTTATCTTATATTTGTTGACTACTAGATAAGTTAAGCATCTTTTCCTATGTTTGGTAGTCATTCATATTTTTTCTTTTCATGAATTGCCATTTCATATGCTCTGCCTTTTTTCTGTTGAACTCTTTGTTTCTTCTTGAGTTAATTTTGGTAATCTGTTGTTTCCCTAGAAAATTATCTGTTTTGCCTAGTTTACAAGTCCACATATGTAATTATGCCCTCTTTCTTTATTCTAACTTGGATTTCTTCTTCTTCTTCTTCTTCTTCTTCTTCTTCTTCTTCTTCTTCTTCTTCTTCTTCTTCTTCTTTTAATTACTCCCTTGGTTAGATTTTCCAGAGATACTATGTTGTTGGTCCTTTGGAAATACCAGCTTTTAGTTTTATTCATCTTCAAGACCATTAAAAAAAAGTTTCTGATTCTAAATTGTGACTTGCAACTTTCATCTTTACTGATGTCTTTCTCTTCATTTTTTATTTCCCAGTGCTGGGGATCAAACCTTCCTCTTCCTTTTTCTCTGAGTTTAGGGAAGACACTTCCTGCACATAACAAAGGTTCAAGCATAATTATTGGGGCTTGGGAAAACAACTATGGACATCATTCCTCTCCACCTCCGCCCAACTCTCCAAATGCAGATAGCTCAGAATCAATTAAATAGAAGATAAGCATTAGGAGCCAGGGAGATTGAGATTGGATTATCACCTTTACTAATTGGAGAATAGTGATTGCCCTATGATCACAGGTTAACAACCCTTCCCTTGTGAGTTACAGTTAACCACGAAATTCATAGAATAAAAATTCATAGAATAAATGCTTTGGGAGGCTCAGGGTTTTTTTCTAAAAAAAAAGAAAAGCAGTTTTGGAGATGACTAAGTCAGCCCAAGGCACTAAGGGACAGAGGGTCTCAGGGGAGGTCAGTCTTTCATTTCTGTTTGGAGACCCAGACCAAGAACAAATAAAACTAGTTAGAAGTCTCTGGATGGTGGCTGACAGAGCAGGGCCAGATTGGTGGAAGGAGGTGATCTTGGGATTCAGGGCTGTCAGAGAGGCATGGGAGAGAGGAAATAGAGACATGGGAAAGGCTGAGGCTCCAGCTTCGTGTAAGCATACACAGCAGGCTCAGAGGGCGTGTGGCAGTGGAACTTCTGAAGGAGAAGCAGCTGGAGATCAGAGGAGGGCCTCGCATAGCCTGAGTCTGGATGGCAGGAGATCTGAGTGGATAGGCACATCCACAAAAGAGATGGAACCTGTGGAGGTCTGAGGCTGAGTTGTTCTTTAGACTATCTGTGGCTCTTGTTCCTTCCCCAAATTAGTTTAACATCTCTTTAGGAACCAGAAGGGTAGCTGCTTTCCTATTCTTGGCATATTAAGCAAGTGCAAATCTATGCAGGCTAGGAGGAAAGCGTGGTGTGGGTGGCAGGTGTGTAGTGCTAGAAGCAGAGGGTAATTGGCACTGGGGTGGGAGGATCGCAGGAGGGTTTGTCCCTGGAACCCAGCATATTTCATCCCTACATGACCTCTCAAGGTCACAGGACATGACTTTGGTGTATGAATTCGCCTGGTATTACAGCAGGGCTTTTGACAATGAAAACCCATCAGTGCATCGTGACTCGTAAGCTAACAAGCGTCTCCTTCCTAGTCACGCATTTACAGAAAGAATGCTGCCTTTACATTTTCATGGGGAGGGCTCCCTGAACCTTGTCTCACAGCTCTTAAGAAGGCTGGATTCACTAACCACCTCTTTCCCAGGGCGGTGTGTTGGTCTCTGTAATTAGTTCTCTCTATGTAATTTCTTACGGCGCTTTAGAACAAAATTAAAGTAATCTAAAGAGGTGGTTTGGTTCACTTAGAAGTCAAGTTCTTCTTAGTAGGAATGAGCGTTTGTAGTCATACTTCATAGAAATTACAAAGAAGAGCAATACTGCTGTAGTTTGGATCTTAAATGTCTCCCAAGGCCGATGTGTAAAAAGTTTTCTCTCTAGAGTGTTGCTGTTAGGAGGTGTTGGTGGTTTTAAGAGGGGGGGCCTAATGGGAACTCTTCTGGTCATTGGAGCGTGCCCTTGAATGGGACACTGGGACCCCAGCCCCTTCTTTCTCCTTTCTTTTGCTTCCTGGCCATGAGGGGATCAGCTTTGCTCCACTGTATGCTCTCTCCACGATGTGCTACCTCAGCACAGACCCGAAAGCAAGGGGACCAACTGACCATGGGCTGAAACCTCCGAAACCATGAGCCAAAATAAGCCTTTCCTCTTTAAGTTGATTCTCTCAGGCATTTTGTTATGGTTACAGAAAGCTGATTAATACAAATATATTTCTATACTCCATACTTATGTCAATTTTTAGATTTTATTTAGCATATTAATGCATATTAATTCATTAAGCAGAAGAATATAATCCATATAATTAATAATGCATATTTAGCATATTAATTCATTATGACCTGCTAACCCACCAGATAAATAGTTTTTACTTATACCCATTTTCTGGTAATAAACACTGGATCTCTTGATGGCTAGATGAAATTTAGAAACTCATTTTTACCTTGCTTTTTGCCCCTGAGAATGTGCCCTGTCATCCTAAATCATTACAGGTTCTCTTGGATATCCGTCTGCTATCATGAAAGAGTCTCCAGGACTCTTACTCTGACATCTTTGCAAAAATTAGTTCAACATCTGTTCGAAACTCATTCAGAGTCACTTTCATCTTTTGGCTTTGTCCTATTTATTTTTAGCGTTGATAAATTTATTTTCCAAGAGCAAAACAACATTTTTAAGCTTTGGTTTTTGGCTAGGAGTTAGGAAATTCTTGTTCTGTGAAGAGCTGGCAGGTTTCCCACGGAGGCACTTATAAACTTAGCCCACATGGAGGTTTCTATCAGCTGCAGAAGGTTAATTTGGGGCTTGGCCACCCAGACACTGTCCAGCCTCGATGCACATGGACCTCAATGTGCCATGGTAGTGGTTCATCTTACTCTGTTCTTAGGGAATCCAGGAGGAGAGACTTCAGAGCCCTTACAAAGGAAATTACATCCAGGGTTTAATTATTTCTACAGTTGAGAAAGCCTTCTTCAGTCCAATTGAACTTACTTTCTGTAGTATAAGCCAAGAAGTTACAAATAGCATCTGATAGTGTTGTGATACATAATTATTATTCTGCTTAAATATAATTTTTTGTGGTTATAGAACTTACATATTTATTTTACATAAATTTTAAAAGCATCAAGAAAATTAAAATTTCCTGTCATTCCATTACTCAGAGATAACCATTCTTAATAGATAGATTTTTTTCCCAGGCTTTTTTTTTTTTTCTATGTCTAAATATAAATGTGGACTCTTACTGTATTTACAATCTGTTTTCTATCAAATATAGCCATTGTTCTATATCATCAAATATTTTAAAGTATCACTTTTTAAATTGAGATATAATTCACATAGCTTACAATTCATACTTTTAAGGAATACAGTGCAGTGGGGTTTTTTTGTGTGTATTCACAAAGTTGTACAACAATCACCATTATGAAATTCCAGAACATTTTTGTTACCCCAGAAAACAACCCTAGAACTATGAGCACCCATTTCCCATTCAGTCCCTTCCTGTCATCCAGTGGCAGCATTTTGTCTTTCTGGACATTCTACTTTATCTGGATATTTCATATAAGTAAAATCACACAATATGTGGCCTTTTGTGGCTGACTTGCTCAACACTATATTTTCAAGGTTTATCCATGTTTTGCACTTGTCAAGATTTCTTAATTCCTTTTTAAATTTTACTTCCTTTTTAGGGAAGAATAATATTCTATGGACATAAGCTTCATGTTTATTCATTCATCTATTGATGAACATTTTTCCCCATTTTTTGGCTATTGTAAATAATGCTGCTGTGAACATTTGTATACAGATTTTTGTTTGAACTCCTGTTTTCAATTCTTTGTGTACATACTAAGGAGTGAAATTGCTGGGTCATAATGTGTTTAAGTTTTTGAGGAACTGCCAAATTGTTTTTCACGGGGACTGTACCATTTTACATTCCTACAAGTAGTGTGTGATGGTTCCAATTTCTATAGTTCTTGGCAACATTCATTATTGTCTGGCTTTCTGGCTATAGCCATCCTACTAGATGTTGAAGGGCTATCTTATTGTGGCTTTGATTTTTTTGAATAATACCTAATGATTGATTTTCCTAATGCCTAGTGAGGTTGAACATCTACTCCTGTGCTTATTGGCTATTTATATTGTATACTGTCTTTGGAGAAATATCTGTTCAGATCTTTTGCCATTTTTTAGTTGGGTTATTTGTCTTTCTATTGAATTGTGAAATATTTTTTTTTATTTTTTATTTATTTATTTATTTTTTTTTTATTAGAAATTTTTAATGTACATCATAATGTGATTCATTTTGACATGCTTTTCGTTGTGACAATTTTCATATATGCAATTTGATAAGCATTATTCATATAGGTTACCCCTTACGCTCCTCTATGTTTCCCCCCTCCCCCCTTCCTATCTAAGTTTCCCATCCAAGTCTTCTCTA
>VMDO01024768.1:0-21422 GCA_007922755.1 Pedetes capensis | reverse complement strand
AAGGTGAATGGATACAATCCCTTTCACTCAAGGGCTCACAGAATTGTGAACTAATTATGTCAGGACAGCCAAAGGTGCTGTTACCTTTGGTTCTACAATTCTGACAGGTAGGTGACTGGCAGTGTTAGTTTGTTGGATATTTGTGTGGGCTTCTTTGGTTTGGAACAATATCACAATTCAGCCATCACTATCACAGGCTCCTTGGCACCTGGGCTGAGCAAGCCAAAATGAAGAAACTATCAAGTGAGGTGAGAGGCAATTCTACCCCAAATCTTCAGACAGAACTACCATTCTCAAGGTGCTCTCCCAGCACTAAGGGATGAGAGCTCCCATGATGGGAATCTACTTTATATTTTCAAATAGGTTTAGTATTTGACATCTATTGGATGTGAAAGAGTATGGCAACTTTCTTAGAGTGACATCATCACTTGTGGTCTGAATTTGTTCCTTTCAGAGAGTTAGAGTTGTTTTCTATGTGTGGCATTAGAAACACACATTAAAGTCCTGTTATAAGCATGTCAGAAAAGAAGAAAGAAGGAGAGAAAAGAGAAGAGAAAAGGAGAAAGGGCATAACCAAACAAAAACTACTTTGTCATGGAATCACAGATACAGCCACAACTAAATATCAAGCCACCTGCAGCTATAGCACTGTGGTGTCCAATCTTAGCGATCTCAGAAGCTAAGCAGGGTTGGGCCTGGTTAGTATTTGGATGGGAGACCACCTGGGAACACCATGTGCTATGGACTTGGGAGACGGACCTGGCAACCCAGTCCCAAAAATCAATCCACCATTGAAAACCCTATGAATAGCAGAGAAGCACAACAATAGTGTTTCATCTGTTGTACATAGGATCACTATGAGTCGGACACAGACTCGACGGCACCTAACAACAACACGATTATCAAGCCAGACCTACTACAATGTACTTGCTTTTTTTTTTTGGTACTGGGGGTTGAACCTAGGGTCTCATACTTGCATGGTTTGCAAGTGCTGTACCACTAAGCTGCCCCTCTAGCCTTCCCCACCTGCCCAGAGGCCTGGGCACTGTAATTTGTGGTTTGAAAGTGGTGGCCATTTGGATCCTGGGGCTACTGGAGTTTGTCTGGGATAGACCCCCCAGCCATATCTTCTCTGAGTATTTTTACTGTGAATCTTGGCTTGCTGCCACCATGAATACTGAATATCATAGTTCTTTCTGAATAGCAGAAATTGACCTGAAGTTGATTTAAATTTCATGCAGAAAACAGCTTTGCTTCAAACCACAGTCATTTTTCACATTTAAAAAAGTCCATCAGGATATAGTCTGTCTCCCCTCCCCAAGACACCCCAACTCTTTCTAGCAGATGGACAGGCAGATTACTTCAATTAAGAGGCTGTCGCAGACAATTGTAAGCAACCTTGCTTCAAAGTTCATGGCAGTAATACACCTTCTCACTTTCTTACTGACTTTGTCACGATCCAATTTTCCAGGTACAGTTACCATAGTAGCAGCCTGGAATTTTAATCCAGTAGTAAAGGGCAAGATGTGTCACCTGTTTTAGGTCCTCTTCAATCTCAGAAACAAAAAAAAAGCCATGAAAAAAAGCATGAAGATAAAAGAACCTAACTCCAAATTCCATTCTGTAAAACAGATTGTAAGAAGTAGGAGGTTTTTCTAAACTTTCCAAATTCTCCTACAGGTGCTCAAGGTATCACTAAATTGAATAATGATTCCTTGGACACAACTGAGGGGGGAAATGGACTCTCTCCATAACAAGATGAAACCTCAAGAAACATGCTGGGAATACCTACCTAGGAGAGGAATGTCACATGTACTTAATGATTTAAATCTATTGCCCTTTGGCAGCATTGGCAGTTGATTCTTTGACTCAAGGTATATTGCTGTAACACTTCTGAGAAATGATGTTCAACATTAGCAGAAGGAGCGCTCAACTAGGAATCAAGAAGCTCGGGACTGAGCAATTGTCAACACCATAGCCGCGTGAGTGTGGACACCTCACTTAGGCCATCTGAGCATGCCATTCCCCGCATCTAAAATGGAGAGGAAACCAAATGAATAGTTGACTATGATGCCCCTTCATGAGCTCATCCGATGACAACACGGTTCACTGAGGAGTCTGGGTAATACATCATCTATGCTTTATTATACAAAGAAGCAAAGGCTCAGAAAAGCACTGAGTGAATTCATCAAGTTGTATGTCAGAGGAGTAAGAGAGCTGGGATTTGAGCCAGGCCTTCAAAATAGAGGCTATAGCTGTGGTCTCTCTTAGGGCAATGACAACTGCCATCCATGCCTCCTGTCCCAGAGAACTGTGTAGAGACAAAATGTCACAAAGATAACAACTGTTACAGCAATAACAACAATTGTTACAGCAATATACCTTGAGTCAAAAAATCAACTGCCAATGCTGCCAAAGGGCAATAGATTTAAATCATTAAGTACATGTGACATTCCTCTCCTAGGTAGGTATTCCCAGCATGTTTCTTGAGGTTTCATCTTGTTATAGAGAGTCCATTTCCCCCCTCAGTTATGTCCAAGGAATCATTATTCAATGATAATGAATACCATAAACTAGAAAGTATTATTATCAGTGTTACTTTGTTACATTCCTCTGTACTTAATTATTACTAATAGTTCAGTTGAAACCTTATATAAGTATATGATATACCATCAGATGGTTCAGGTCTGAATTCCAGAAGCCTACAGTGAAATTCCAGGTCCCTCCACCACTAGCTCTGTGATCTTGAACAAGTCATTTAATTGCTGTGCAATGTAATTTCCTTCTCTGTTAGGTTGGTTTAATCATATCTATCTCTCACAGACTTTATGAAGATGCAATGTGATTAAATATGTGAACCAGTGAAATGGCCCAGTACAAAAAGCCCCAGGCAGGCCTGACTTCCAGTGTTAGCAGTACCGTTGCCTATGTGGTCACAGATGTATTTTGGTACCATCTCAGAGTCTTTGAGAGGATGAATCATGGGAGTGATGATGGTGGTGGCATTGGTGATAGTGATCTCATGACAATAATATCCATCACATACTGCCATTGTGAGGATGAAATAGTTGATGTTTATCAAATATTTGCCACAGTGTCTGCCATAGAGTAGGTGACTAGAAGTGGTGGAAATAATTACCTGAGCACTTTGCTCATATATGGGTCATTTCCTTTTTTGTTTTATAACATATGACCTGTGAACATTATTTTGGAGAAACTTAGGATGACCTTTTCAATGTCTACACAGCTGGGACAATTTCTAGATATTATGAATATTAGGTACTTTCATAAACTTTTTCCTCTGAAAATCTAGGAATATTCCATGTAGTTACAATATTAAAATATGTACCTGGGATTTTTTGGCATGTGTGGTACTGGGGGTTGAACCCAGGGCTTCACACTTGCATGCTTTACAAGTGTTGGACCACTGAGCTGCACCCCAGCCCATTTTTTTTGTTTGTTTACTTTTCTGACACAGGGTCTCCCTAAGTTACGCAGACTGCCTCTGGTCTCAAACTTGCAATCCTCCTGCCTCCGCCTCCCGAGCCGCTGGGATTACAGGCATGTGCCAGCACGCCCGGATCCCTGGGATTTTTTAAGTGAGCAACGTTTTGCAAAAATAAGCAGCTGTAGAAGTTAGGTACCAGAGATGGCAGAGTTACAGACTGGTAAATCATTACCTTTCACTCTTCCCAGGGCATCTTTCTTTCCTTTAGGTTCTTATGCATATTGGAACGTTAGAGAAGGGCAAAGCAGAATACTAAAGGACTATATTATCACATAAAATAAATTTTGTTCATTTGGTTTTCCACTTGACCACCTCCATCCCAAGCTTGGAAGCATGTTTGAAGATGTTAATCAGATAACTTTGACACTTTTTCCCTTTTTGGTGTTCATTGTTAAAGTAGATAGACGAACCACAAAGAAAGGCATTTGTCAGATTTTTCAACTGATTTTACAGTTTTAATTGTGCATGCATCTGTGGTGCTCTACCAACACTGCTCCTCACTTATCAGTAAAATCTAAGGGCTTTTAGCATCTTTGAGAAGGTGTCAAGAGCACACTATTTAAACTTAACATACCCAATAATATAACTGTGGCAAATGATATGGCTGTTTGTGAAGGGCTTGATAGTGTGGAAAATTAAATGGGGTGGATATTTCTTGTCATTTATCTATTGTAGTTTGGGAGTTTTTTGTTTGTTGTTTCTTTCTTTTTAATTTCTAAAAATGTTCCATGGGTGTACCTCTATTGTTGCTATATATTTTTCATGTGGGACTGGAAGACTTAACAGGAGTATGATTAATGAGTTCTGGCCCTGTAGCCATCTAGCGGTTAGGTACTATTTTCTAATGGGCATGTAGTATTCTCAGTCCTAGTCCCAGCTCTGCTACTCTCTAGGTGGGAGAATTTAGGCAAATATCTTCCCCCCTCCCTTGTCTGGTTTCTTCTTACCTGGTCCTCTAACTAGATTGTTTGGCTGCTCACATGAGGCCAACGTATTATGTGAAAGTGCTTTAAAATTTTCAGTCACTAAGCACATGGAAAGTAGCTCTGATGGTAGCACATGCATCTCATTAGATCAGATAGCATTAGAGGGGCCTAATGTTCTGAGATACAGTGTGTGTGCATATGTGCATACATGTGTATGTTATCACAATATTGCATTCAATTATGCATCTGAAATTGTTTTAAATTTGGTGTCCTGCTTATGAATTCAGTATACTCCACTGGTATTATATATTTGCTCTACTCTTAGTTACCATTCAAAACACTGAGGAAAACTCAGAAATATGCCACTGTGGTTGATGACAGATGGGAATATTTTTAAAAAATTTCAATTATCAAACAAGTTTCCAACCATGATAGGTGATGGAAGAACCTCTCATAAAAAACAAGCCCAAATCTCAGTTTGCTCTTCTTTGGACATTAATATGGCAAAATTGAGAGTTCTTGAAAGAAACGTTATTCCCATCGCATGCCACCACAATCAATCCTCTATGGATTTTTCCTGATGGTATAAGTCCCATGCAGGCATGTATTCTTCAGCCTCACTGTAAGGAACAAGTTATAGTACTGGTGAAAGGATCTGGCTACAAGCCCTGAGCTGAGGATGAATCTGCCTACAGAGTATCCACATTAGCATGTGAAGTGTATGCAGTATGTACAAGACTGAACTCAGTAATAATATTCAGATCCCCAATTTAAACCAAAATGGAAAGTACCATTTGGGTCTAAATTGAGATCAGTCCACTTTGATTTAATGTCTGGGCAAGATCACAACTGACTTATCATCAGATCAGTCATCTCCAAAGTTCCCAAGGTACCCAAGTAGGGGTTGGTCTTTAGGGGAAGAAAAGCATTTGCTCTGGAGTCGGTCCCAGCTCCGCCTTTTGCTACTGTGGAACTTTCAGCAACATGCTCAGTGACTCTGAGCTTTGGTTTCTACTTTTGCAATGATGATGAACTCCATGGGATTGATGAAAAGAGAAAGAGTGCAGGGGAAGTTCCTGGCACATATCAGGTACTCACCAAGTATAAATTAGTTGAATTACTAGTGTTGTCAGACTGAGTTCCTTGAGTGTTCACCTCGAGTTACCAGGGTCTGGCCCCAGAGCCTTATGTCCAGTAGGGGTTGAATGCATTTTATTGAAAGGAATGGAAGCTGGAATGAATGAACGTATGAATGAATGTAGATAGACATGAAAATCGGGTAGAAGAGATAACTGAACTTCTCCCTGAGAGAGAAAGGAAGATATATTTTTCTAATTACAGAGGAGTCTCAAAATCCAACTAAAACATATGAAACCTCCCATAGGCATGGACTCATGAACTCAATGACAAAAATCAAATCTAATCTTTCAACTATGCTAGCTGAGTAGAAACATTTATGTTTTCAGCTTGTGTAATGGAAGTAGAAATCTATAGCTCCCTTTGAATGAGGACCTGTTTTCAGTATTGGCACCCAGCAAACTGTGGCAGCTTCAGCACTCCTTGATTCAAACATTCCAAACGCCAATATTGCTTGTTGTCACATTAGCCAATATACAATCCTCAATATAAAATCCTCTTGATGTCTGATTACTCTTCTTAAGGACCTCATGCTGATTCATTTCAAACTGTGAATTACCTTTAATTCACAGCTTGAATAGGCTGCCAAATTTTGTTTTCTCTTCTTCCAGGTGGCTGTCCCCGATGCAGTGGAGAACTTCCAAAAATGAATTAAGTCCTTAGGAAAAGTTGGCAAGCTCTGACACACAAGGTATACAAAACAGGTTAAGATCTAGGGTTAGCAGACTTTTCAGTTCAAAAACCAGAACAACTACAACTAGTTAAATTCACCAAGATTACCAGTTTATCAGGAGGGTTAGCTTGGCTTCTGTAATCCTCAAGCTGATTACCAGTATTTCTAAATTCCAAGTATCACATCATGTATCTTGATAAAGAATTCATCTGATTAAGAAAATAATAGTCATTTTTTCCTGCCACATCACACAGTCTCTTTGCTGAAATTGCATCTAAGAGGCAAACCCAATATTTACTTAGGGAAGAATATATGAAATTGCTACGGAATGGGTTATTGCTCTGCAATAAGGCACAATAATTTAAACATAATTCTTAAAGGAAATATTTTTCTTTGGTAATACTGGGGGTTGAACCCAGGGCCTCACATATGCCAGGCAAGTACTCTACCACTGAACTATACCTCAGCCCCCTATTTATTATTCATTTTGAGACAAGGTTTCATTAATTTATGCAGGCTTCCCCTGGCCTCAAACTCCTTAGATCCTTTTGCCTTAGACTCCCAAGTCACTGGGATTACAGACATGTGCCATGGTGACCTCCTGTACACATTTTTGATGATGAAAGCTTTGGAAGAAGGAGGTTTAGGGTTGTAATCAATGTGAAGGGCTTTTATTAAGTAAAAACATGTGAAGTTTATTGGAGAAATAATGTGATTCTTATATTGGTTATAATAATATAAAAAAATTTCATAATCTTTCTATTCTCAATGGCAAGGAAATCTTTATAACTTTAAAGTTTAGAAATCATGCTATTTTAGTTAAATAAAGCAATTTTGATATAGGTTTTTGTATTTTCCAAAGCAGAGAAGTATAATTTCATCTAGGACTCATTCTACCAACCAGCTCTACAAGGCTCCTTAAAGGTTTTATTGAGGTATAAAGGTCAGATTTGGTGCACTGAATCCCCAGACCCATCAGATCATTTGTGAAAGGGCAGGCCAGTGGGGAGACAGGAGGCTCTCAACCTGCATTCAAACTTTCCTACCAAGGAGCACTGTTACTTAGGTAGCTGTACTGTGTATTTTTAGCCAAAGTGTCCTCCTGAAATAAGTGTGCTTGGTTATCTTGTCTTCCATTGGGACTACATATTTTAGGGGCTAGGACTGTATTGTAGCTTCATGTTTCCCATCTTTACAATGGGAATGATGTGGGGCATGTCTAAGATGGCTGGCAAGGTTAGCAGGATGATGTATATTAACAAAAGCCTGGCAGGTGTGCCCAATAGCACAATCACTTATTGTTTTAGACTTCTGCCATTCCTGTGATAGCATAATTTCCTTTCCTCTTGCTAAGAGCTACCTCCAAGCATTTGTTCATGCAACATGTATATCAACTACCCACAAGGAAACTGAGGCTGGCCACAACTAGTCTGGCTCCATGTTTCCTTTTATCAACTCTCTGGATTCATAGTTAGATGTTTTCACATATGCAGCTAATACTGTAAGTGGAGGGACTGGTTTTATGACAAGGAAAAACAGCATTATGGTTACATCTGCCTTTATATTTTATGAAAACTATATAGGCACTCTTGATAGCATGTCTTAAAATACTAGAGCTTCTTGGTTTCCAACTAGACGGAGTTCAAATGCTAAAAACCAAGTTTAGCAAAGGAACTTGATACTTAAGGGTGTCATCTTCTCAACAGTATTCACAAAACTAAGTGAAGCCAAAGGATAACCAGACAAACACCCATGAGTTCATGTTGTTGTTGTTGTTGTTAGGTGCCGTTGAGTCGGTATCCGACTCATAGCGACCCTCATAGGGTTTTCAATGGCTGACTGTTTTTTTGGGATTGACTTGGGAGTGGATTGCCAGGGCCTTCTCCCATTTTTGCAGTGGTGGGAATTGAACTCAGGGCCTCAGAGACTGCAGCGCAGTGCTCTACCAACTGAGCTAAATCCCAGCCGCATGAGTTCATAGATGTCTTAAATTTCTTCTTAGGGTAGCTGAATATATTGTATATGTTCTTATTTACCATGGCTCATAAAAACCAAAAGGCCAGGCATTTGTGTAATTATACATTTGTTTTTGCTCTTGTTGTTGTTAGGTGCTGTTGACTTGGATTTGACTCATAGTGACCCTATATACAACAAAATGAAATACTCCCCTACACTGTGCAACACATGTGATGATTTTATGTTTGAGGCCAATGTTTCAGCCACTATGTTTCTTCTCATTTTGAGTCATACCACATCAATAAAAGGTCAACTCTACTTTGGGGAGGAAACGCTTCCCTAGTTGTTTCTTGAATGCCTTCCAACCTGGGGGTTCATCTTGCATCCCTATATTTGCCAATGCTTCTCTGCTGTTTGCAGGGTTTTTAATGGCTCATTGTTTCAGGAGCGGGCTGCTGGATCCTTCTCCCTATACTGTTTTAGTCTAGAAGCTCAGCTAAAACCTGTCCACCGCGAGTGGCCTGGCTGGTATCTGAAATACAGTGGCATAAACTTCAGCATCACAGCAACATGCAATCCCCACAGCATGACAAGTTGATAGACATATGGGGAATGATGTTATACTGGCAAGTAATTGATAACATGCAATTAGATGAAGCCATCCAACTCAACAACAAAAAGCCAACTCCTTTGGTTTGTTTTATATTTTCTTCCCATCATTCCCTTAATGAAGTCATTAAGAAACTATGAAGTAACATAATGTGTTGTGTCCATTGCGTCACTGAGAGCATGGATGTGGTAACTGAAATACATACATCTTTTTTTGGCAGTACTGAGGGTAGAACCCAGGGCCTCATGTCTCCTTCTTAAGTGCTCTACCACTGAACTACACCACCAGTCCCATTCTTATTTTTTTATTTTGAAACAGAGTCTTGCTAAGTTGTAAAGGTTGTCTCCATCCTCCAACTTGTGATCTTCCTGCCTTCACCTCCTGAATTGCTGGGATTACAGGCATGCACCATTGCACTCGGCAAAATAAGCACATATTTTAGAGACAGAATGAATATGATGCTATTGTCCAAATATGCAACTCTATACCTTTAAGAAATGCAATTTGATCTTCCTAAAAGCTTATTTAGGCCTCACCATCATTTCTGGGACACAGACTACTTTTAAGGGAGGGTAGAATCTCTACTAGATTTAGAAGATTTGAGTAAGGTGTTTTCAAAGACACATCGAGGCTTAGGATCATCAATAGGAGAGACCCACTGCTGGGTCTTCTATCCTATAGAAATTACTATATATTCACAATTCTAATACACATACTTTTAACCATTTTCAAGGGATATAAAATCAGATGTGGATTAGAAAAACATGAGGACCTGGATTTATACTTCAGAGCTGGGTCTATAACTCTCAACTACAAATCCAATCTGCATGAATTCCTAATGCCCATCTGATTTTATAGCCCTCTAAAACTGTTGAAAGGATGCCGATTAGATTCAAGAATATACAGTCTTGTGGTTGTTAGGTGCCATCAAGTCTGTGTTCAAATCATAGTGATCCTATGTACAACAGGCGAAACACTATTGTCAGTCCTTCTCTGCTATTCGTAGGGGTTTCGATTGCTGGTTGTTTTTTGGGAGTGGGTTGCTGGGTCCTTCTCCCAAGCCTATAGTACTTGGCGTTCCCAGGTGGTCTCCCCTCCAAGTACTAACCAGGCTGGACCCTGCATAGCTTCCAAGATCTGACAGGATCAGATATCACAGTGGTATGGCTGCATGCATAAAGTACTAAGAATTAAAATTAAGCCAGGTGTTGTGGCACATGCCTGCAATCCCAGTCACTTGGGAGGCTGACACAGGAGGATTGCAAGTCTGAGTCAAGAGACAGCCTGCATAACTTATCGAGACTCTGTCTCAAAATAAAATGTAAAAAATAGGCTGAGGGTGAAGCTCAGTGGTAGAGTGCTTGTAAAGCGTGCATGAGGCCCTGGGTTCAGCTCCTCCAGTACCACACACACACACACACACACACACACACACACACACACAAAGAATGAAAATTAAGCCTACTTTTATGTTGTTAGGTTTAATTACTAAAGAGTATGCTTATATTTGAATTCTGACAAGTGTTTATATATACACATATGTTCATTAATTTGTTTAATTTCCCTTAAGGGACACTGTCCGTATATTTTAAAATAAAGATAAATTGCCCTGTGATTTAAGCTTATATGTTCTGTATCCTAGGTCAGTGCTTTCTCCAATATTAAAACTGCCATGGATCAGGGGCTCAAATCCAGGTCTCTACACTCCCTTAGTCCATGGTCCTCCCTCATGGGCACTCAGGATTCCAGCTGGAGGAGGTAGGATATTGAAGGATACCCCATTAAAAAGCACCACATGTCAACAAAGTGTATTGAGTAGTTGGGAAAATATCCAATCTTCCAAAAGGCTGGTCCTGTGCTAGGGTCAGGCCCAGAGACAGCAGCAACTGTCAAGAACAAAGAGAAGGCCTGGGTCTTTGCAAGCATGCACTCAGGCACACAGGGGCCAGTGCTTTCAGACCTGGTGCCCATGCATGCAGTCCCTATAAACAATCCATGCTCAGATGGAAGATCTGCAGTTTGTCAACCAGGGAAAACAAGCCAAGTTGAGGAAAATGAATAGAGTGTCCCAGCAATTAAGGGATTCTGTTTTATAAGATTCTAATCTCTCTCCACTGCATTAAGTGGCAGGGAGCATGGCCCACATGTTTGCTGGCCTTGGGTGGACGTTTTTCTCATGGCCTGGCTGACTTAGGGGCTGCTTCCTACCAAACTCTGGGCCCTAGCACTCTGTCTCACTAAGAATGTTTTCAACTCTGCAGAGGCTGTGACTGATGTGAGAGATACAAACTCTTTTCTTAATTGCCTAGAGGATTACCCTGCCAAATGGAAATTCCTAGAAGTTGGATTAAAAACACACTGTGGCAAAACATGGGAGAATAACAGTAATGAATGAATAGTAATTTGGAAAATAAAAATAAAAATAAGTTTATAATAACTCTGATATGTCCTGTATTAAACCCATATCCAACCATAAGAAAGGAATTTATACTAGTTTAAATATGACGGACACTGCTTAGACTTTAAATCAAGCAGCTAAAAAGAGAAGCTCATTTATAACATGGACTCAGTGCCTTCTTATCTTACCAATGCTTCCTATAGGAAATTTTTTTGATTGCATCATATGCTGTGGTGCTATAAAATGCCATTCTCGCCTCTAAATATAAACCACCGTTGACGAGTTGATTTCTGTTAGTTACAAACTACTGAGATGTTGCATTTTATGGTATATATGGAAAGCAACATATTTCACAGTGGGGGCTTAATACTCATGTTTTAGAAGTAAAATAATTTTATATTGGAAAATACAATTTTATATTTTTCCATGTTTGCAAACCTGCATTGATTTCCTAAGTGTGTGTGCGCGCGCGCGCGCGCGCGCGTGTGTGTGTGTGTGTGTGTGTGTGTATTCCATCAAGTTTTTAAATGGGTTTAAGGTGAGACAGGAGTGGAGGTAGGGAGATAAGATCTATTGTTTATTAGGATAATGAAGGGAAGGACAATTCATTTGTCCTTACATTCATTTAGGCTTTTCAGAAATGAACTATACCAAAGATGATTTTGATTTCTGTGTTTCCATGTAGTTTGGTACTTAAATCAGGGATATGCTTTTATTTATTCCCCTCTTCTTATTTTTTCTTGCTTTGTGAAATTGAGTATTCTTGGTTATTGCGGTTGAACTTTGAACTATGGCACATAAATCAGGCCAGAAAACCAAATAAGAGAATGGGTGATGGGGTCAGAGCTTTGAGGCTTTTCTACTATACAATAAGAAGAATGTGGTGTAGAAAGACCACTGGCTTTTTGAGATCCTCAGTCTATTTGAGAGTCATTCCCACTTGTTTTAGGCAATTATTCGTGATCTTCCAAAAGGTTAGCAATTTGCTTCAAGTATGTTATTAGGCCACTTGAGTGTCATAAATTATTTCATTTTGAAATTTTTCAAGTATGTACTATTGCTCACATAATAAAGTCAGCTTCCATTTTCTATTATCAGAAATGAAAGAAGTTGTGAGAGACATACTCCCTTGCTACACTCTTGGGCAAATGTATATTCAAAAAACTATAATAGTTAATCTGAGGAAATTGGTTTCTACAAACTGCTCCTTTAGTCACATTAATACAAAATGAAGACATTACTAAGTCAAGATTTGTAGTCTCAAAAACCGGGAAAGAACAAGAGAGAAGAAGCTCAGCACTGTTTTCTTGAAAAATAGACTTCAAGAGGCCTGGTTTGGAAGCCCAAGTACTCACAACTTGAATGACACTAACTTTGTAGAAGTTCTGCTGGTTGGGTCACTCCACTCTGAAAAGAAAAGACACAAACAATTACTGTTCATGTTTCTACTGTCAAGTGATTATTCAGAATTAAATTAGTCTCCAAACATGAAGCTCTCCTGGTTAGTTTCATAACTTCCTGCCAGGAAAAACTAATGGAAAAAAGGGGACTAGTTTGATATGTCACAATATCATTGTTGTTCTTGGATGTTTTAATGAGATTAAGTAGGAAAAAAGAAAAAGAAAGGGAGGAGAGGACATGGATACCTGGACTAAGAAGGAATTTTCAAAAACACTTACTTTGTAATGTGAATCCTGGGGTCAGATGTTGAGATTCCTATAAAGAAGAACAGATACAATACAAATATTACTTAAGTGATTCAAGGGGAACAAAAGGTATATGTGTTATCACTGAGACTATAACTTAACTAATGTTCACAAATAGGAAATCACTATTAACAATTATATTTATTAGGCTCTGTCTGTAGCTCTACTTGAAGGATAAACATTTGCTACCCAAACCTGCTGCAACATGATCAGAACAGCCATTTTATCAGAATTATAAGACTGGCGTCTATTTGAAAATGTGTGCCACATGGGAACAAATGACTCATATGTGTGAAATCCAAGTGTATAATTTGTCACCCAGCCAGGCAGTGATGTCTCTAAGGAAGTAAAGGAGACTTGCCTCAAAGAGACTATCACATCTTTTTAGAATTATAAACAAGACTGTAATTAATAGATATGCTAAGTTTCCCTTTTACAGAAACCACTCCAACTTTTTGCCTTAACTATGACTCGTATATAGCACATGTGCCTCATTTTGTACAACAGAAGTGTTCTTAAACTTTATTGCAAGTGTGCTGAAGTGTAGGAAGCAATTTGAAATATGTTAGTGGAGCACATTATTTAAAGGGATTTAAATTTAATTTGAAAGTCACCCTTCACACAACACATTCACTATTTTGAGAAATCCAGGCCCACTCCTGGGGCTGGCTTGAAGTTTGGCACACCTGTGCAGATCCTGACAAAACTGGCAGGCAAAGGCATTACAATGCTGTTCAGGTCACACAGGACACTGTGTGGACAGATGAAGGAACTAGTATGGACTGCACAGAAAGCATTCTAAAACTTAGAACAATTAATTCAGATAAAGGGCCAGGGTAATTGCTGAGTGGTAGAGTGCTTGCCTAGCATGCACAAGGCCCTCGGTTTGATCCCCAGGCTTGGCACTAAATGAAAGTAAATATAAGCCTTATGTATATCAATCAAGTAATGTACTTGGTAAGCCAAATCTTGCCACTCTATAGGTTACAGCATAATTTATCTTTAAGAGAATTAAGCCAAGAAATATATGACTGTATTTTAACCAAAAGTGAACTTTTCAATCTATTTAGCATGATTCTGTTCCCCAAAAGATTTGTCTTCTGGGATGATCACCTCGCAACAAGAGGTGGGAAAGGCCTGCTAGCTAGAAAGCTATCATTAAGCCTATGCTGTTTGCTGCCCAAAGCCTTCTGTGCCCTCATGGATAGAGAAATGCCTTTTGACAAAGAACTCCAAAAAGCTGGACCATCTGATTCTCACCCCTTAGAAGATTATAGATGGCAAGGAAGGGAAAATATTTCTAGAGGCCCAGCCACCGGGAAGTTATACTGAGTTGTGAACACTGACAACAGTGGGAGTCCATGGAAAATAAGAGTCTATGGCCATTGAATATAGAGGCAAACATTCTTACCTGTCTTATTAGCTCCCAAGGACACACTTAAAGCACAATATATTAAAGCATAGCACAATAACTGAAGCTCATAATAATATCTAAATTATCAAGAAAGACTAAAATGTGTTCAGTATAATCTTTGAAAGAAGTCAGGAAGACATTACACTTTAAAATAAGTTCTGTTACATGGTTCCAATGACAAGATAACCTCCAGTTGTCCAAGAATTCCAGTCATCCAGAACATCTTATTTCCTAGAGTGCAGAATAAATGAATCATTAACCATCTGTATCCACTTAACTATAAACAAGTATTTCTTTTATTGTCAGTACTGGGGGTTGAACCCAGAGCCTCATGCATGCTAGGCAAGTGCTCTCCCTCTGAGCTGCACCCCTAGCCTCTTTTCTTATTTTTGAGACAGGGTCTCCCTAAACTGTGCTGGTTGCCGCTGGCTTTGAACTTGATATCCTCCTGCCTTAGTGTCCAGAGTAGCTGGGATTGCAGGCATGCACCACAGGCGTCTGGGTAAACTAGTATCTCTATCTGCTATTTTATAAGGGATTTCTTTTCAAAGATACAGGGCTTGTTTGGACTTGTGTATGTTTAGGAAATCAAAAGACAACTTCCAAGGTCAATTAAGCCAAATATCTGATCAGCAAGTAAAATAAAGTCTCTGAACTGGTCCTGTATACCTCATTCTTAAAATCTTCAAGTATTTTGGGTTTTACACCCAAACAATCAATTTGTTTCAGAGCATCAAGCTAATAGGATTATGTTACTCACTGAATTTAAATAATTGGTGTTACATATTATTGATATAGTTTTTAATGTTAAACTGGATAAGACATTTTGTAAAACTGAAATTCAAACAAATGAAGGCCCTTTTATATTATCAAAGTCATTTTACATAAATACCCAACCCCAATTGGAAATACTATGGTTGTGGAAAGAAGATTCTTTACAGTAGTTTGTATGTAGACTCTTTTCTTAAAGAAAATATCTGACTGTGATCTGCGCATTTCTTTCACAGATATATAGACATGTTTTATATGCTAGAATATAATGATGCCAAATTACTTTCACAAACTTATGTGAGGCTCTTTTAAGTAATCACCTTGATGATGATCCTATAGGATCTACATTCCAGAGAAGGGGTCAGCTAACTTTTCCCACAAAGAGCCAGAGAGTAAATATTTTTGGCTTTGGGAAACATATGGTCCCTCTCATAATTGCTCAGTTTTGTCATTATAGTGTGAATGGGCGTGGCTAGGCTCCAAGAAAGCTTGATCTATAGATATTGAAATTTGAATTAGACACTCATGTTCATATTATTCGCAATACATTTTTTTCCCTTGAAAAATTTAGGCATTTAAAAATATAAAAAACTGTGGGCACAGATTGTCAACCTCTTTTCTGGAGGCTGCCTACCAAATTTCTCCTGATGACATTGTTGCTGTCTTAATTCTGCTTGTTGTTGTTGTTAGGTGCCCTCAAGTCGGTGTCCGACTCATAGGGACCCTACATACAACACTATTACATACACTATTGTCAGTGCTTCTCTGCTATTCAAAGGGTTTTCAATGGCAGATTGCTTTTTGGGAATGGGTTGCTGGGTCCTTCTCCTAAGCCTACAGCACCTGGTGTTCCCAGGTGGTCTCCCATCCAAGTACTAACCAGGCCCAACCCTGCTTAGTTTCCGAGATCTGACAGGATCAGAAGGTGCAGGGCTACAGCTGCAGGCTAATTCTGCTTAATATGTACTTAGTCTCTTGCTTGTGAGGGTTTCCATTCTCTGTGAGAAAATGTGGCGTTTTCAATTTGGGATTGGGAAGAAAACTTCAGGTGAGAATGCTTCAACTGCCTTTTTTATACACTATTTGACCTGAATGCTCCACTGGGAGTATATAGTCCTTCCCACCCTGGTAATCAACTTGCTGAAGAGGATGAGGCAGGAGGATTATGAGATTGAGGCCAGCCTGGGTTACACCTATAATAGGGGCTGGGGTTTGGCTCAGTTGGTAGAGTTCCACTCTGAGCTCTCTAAGGCCCTGGGTTCAATCCCTAGCACTGCAAAAAATGGGAGAAGGATGTGGCAATCCACTCTATGAGGGTCGCCATGAGTTGAACACGACTCAAAGGCACCCAACAACAATAAGGGGCTTAGAATGAGGTGAGACATAGGATACAATTATATCTGTAATTTAAAAGGCACTTTTAATATACCATAGAGAAGCCTGCTCATCCATGTTTATTATGGCATTATTCGCAATTGCCAAAATATAGAATCAACCTAGGCATCCATCAACAGATGAGTGGATAAGGAAATTGTGGTACATATGCACCATAGGATTCTATTCAGCTATAAAGAAGGACAAAATTATGGTATTCACTGAAAAATGGATGGAACTAAATAAAGATCATCATTTTAAGCAAATTAAGCCAGACCTAGAAAGATAGACATCACATGTTTCCCCTTCTATGTGGATGTTAGACTTCAATATATCTTCATTACTAAAACATATAGGTCATGAAAGCAGATAGGATTTAAGTAAAGAAAAATACTGAACTAAAGAAAAGGGGGAGGAGGAAAGAAGAAAGGGTAATGGGAGAAAAAAAATCACATATGCTGCCCTAATGGCAAAAATCAGGATGGACATGTATAGATATACTCACAAAAAAGACATGCAAGTAGAAAGGAGACCATTGGTGGAGAGGGAGAGGATGTGGGAGGTGGTCATGAGAGGGTAAGATGGAAGTGAACATGAGCAATATACAATGAAATGCATGTATGGAATTGTCATAATGAAACTCGTTAAGTTGTACATTAAAAAATACTAATAAAATGTTTAAAAATAAGAAATCATGAATATAAAAAAGAAATATTTAGAATCTGAAAAAAAAATTAAATATACTTTCTTTTCAAATCACCATTTTGACAGGAATGAAACAGAAGGGTTGGTATGTAACCATCCTGGTCTCATCATTTTATTTCATTTCCTTCTATTATTTTGGGGTTGATGGTAGTACAGATAACTGGCAGAAAATGCAAGTGATATCTGATTCCAAATTGTACACACACTACAAAAGCCTGTTTAAACAACCAGTTCTACCATATATGCCTTTAAATGTCAAAATTGCAATATACACAAATTATCTTCAAGATTGGAAAAGCAGCTGAAAACACTGTGATTGCTATATGATTGTTGGATCTAATACCTCAAATGGATACTTTTGCTGCCTTTGCTGGAGATCCTAGAGAGAAGGATACCAAGCTCCAGACAGCCAAAGGAGACAAAGTAGGAATGCAGGAAGGAATGCCACACAGACAGAGTAGGACAGTGAGAGCTGTCATGCAGGTCTGGTTCTTTTGCAATGAGAGAAGGGATAATTCAGCACAGTTTAGAGTAGAGTTTTTATCAAAATCATAACTCTAAAAACTAAAGGATCTGATTGGTTATTTCTCCTTTTATAAATAAAGTCTTAATTCCTGCGTCTTCCAAGGCCTTTCACAGAAATGCACTCACTTGCCCAGAGTTCATCTCTCTCCTCTGGCCCATCACAGAAACTCTGACTCAGCTCCTTGGGACCTCATACCCATACAAATCCCACCATGACCTCACATCTATCTGGGTCTTTGCTCATGCTGGTCTTCTGCATGCAATGCCTTTCTCTTGGGCCCTTCTCCACCTTTCAGAGTCCTAATCATCCTGTAAACATTGCCATCTCTGTAGTGAACAGCTCCCGACTCCCCTGGGGAGGATCACATAGTTCTTCGAGCCTAGTATTCTCAATGAAGACTCCTACAATATACATTGTTTTGTCCTTTGCCAGATAATTGTAGAGTTTTCCTTCATCCCTAAATTTAAGAGCATTTTGTGCCCTCAGCATAGGTGGATAGATGGAAGGAAGGAAGGAAGGAAGACATATTTTTCTTTTAAATTCTATTATTAGGACAGCCACATCTATTTAGGCACTTTTGTTGCATAATTCTCCCAGGGAGATATCAAAGGACATCTATTCACACTGAATAGAAGGTGCTCGTAGACCACAGAAACAGATTTTGTCAAGTCCAACTTGGAGAACTAATGACTTTATTGGGGTTATTTATAGGAGAATAGGTGTCACCAAGAAAATTTTGTCACTAAGTTCTACACCCAGTCAATTGTTTACCTCTTATGTAGTGGTATGAGAAATCTCAGGGAGGGAGAGAGCCTCATGAGCCTCCCCCTTTCTTCCACAAGGGAATGTTCACAGATCTGATCTTATTAGGGTCCTCTAAGGGTCTTGTGACCCTTTTGCACTATTCCTGAGGGAATGCCAATAGGCCCACTACGAGTATAGGCCCAACTAGCAATTGTGTGGTTAAGACTGTGGGCCAAAGTCTCTGGTAGGTCATCATAGCTGTTTTGTTGTAAGATGGTAATGGTCACATGCAGCCCTCCTGGAGGATACTCTGCACCTTCTAAAAATGATGGTGACACATTGTTCCTGGCAGCTGGTAAAAATGAGTTATATTTGAGTTTTGACAAGAGAGCTGCAGAAGAAAAAGTTCTTTCTATATGACATCTTTGTTTGTAAAGATCTGTCTGCCTATGAGCAAGAACTCAAAGGTGATGTACAAAAATGAAAACCGATCTATCAGAGTGAAGGGGATAGGTTCCCTTAAGTTCACACTTGTGAGTTTGTTGCTGCACTGTCTATTTGGCCTCAAGGGATGAGCTCATTGCCCTCTGCTTTATCAGCTCCAGACATACCCACTTGGGCAGCAACAGGGGATAGGTTGTAAGATATGCTTGCCAGTGGCTGTGTGTAGGTTGTCCTGAAGATTCTCAGTAAAAATCATATTTTGCATACCATCCTGAGCACAAGAGAGAATCTGGAGTTTTATGGCACTAAGAGACCAAGGCTATTTTATCATTGTGAATCCAATCAGAAGATTGGTGTAATGAAGGTGAAGGTGAGTGGAGGAAGAGAACTGACCTGTTCTGGGATGAAAAATGTGTTCTGTTCAGAGTTTCCTGGAGTGTGCATGACAGTGAGAGGAGCAGGCCAGGAATGGGTCTTCTCCTGATGAGGAAAAAACAGAGTGCTTAGAAAATCAAACCCCTTCAGGGTACTAAATATGTTGTTGTTTTTAGGTGCCGTCAAGTCGATATCTAATTCATGGAGACCCTATGTACAACAGATGAAACAGTATTGTTACTACTACTCTGCTATTCATAGGGTTTTCAATGACATATTGTTTTTTTGGAAGTGGGTTTCTGGGTTCTTCTCCCATCACTAAATATGTTGTTGTTGTTGTTAGGTGCCGTGGAGTCATGTCTGACTCATAATGACCCTCATAGGGTTTTCAATGGCTGATTGTTTCGGGATTGCCTTGGGAGTGGATTGCCACCTCCTTTTCCCATTTTTGCGGTGCTGGGAATTGAACTCTGGACCTCAGAGACTGCAGAGCGGCGCTCTACCAACTGAGCTAAATCCCAGCCCATCACTAAATATGGTGGGCCCTTTTTAAATATGTGGCCTCCTGTTTTTTAAAGGGGAACTTACAGTCATTTAGTCCAATCCTCTGCCCCACACTAGTTCTTGAAGCCTATCTGTAATACAAAGGGCCTTCAAGCATCTGCTTAAACTCTGCCAGTAGTGGGGAGCTCATTACTACTTAAAGCAGTCCATCCCATGCTGAGACAGCTGGATGAGACCCCTTCTGCTTGGTGAGCTAAACACCTGTCTCACAGGAGCTTCTACCTAGGGATAGTACTTTGTAACTGCACAGAATGCATCACTTCCTACTTTGGCACAGGCTTCAGCTTTGGAAGACAGCAGTCCTACTCCCCAGTGGTGTCTTCTGGTTGAGGCATTCTCAGTTTGTTCATCCATTTATTGGGAACCTTCAACTTTACTTCCAGTGCTCCAGCTCTGCATTCTGTCACTTCCTTAGGTGTTCCTGGGAGGGATTCCTGATTGCCTGGAGCTCTTCTAACTCATGGTGTTCTGTTCCAGGGGTGATCTGCCAGCTCCAAGGAGAGCAGCACTGTCATTGCCTTCTATCTGGATGCTGAGCCTCATGTTCCCTTGGTGCAGCCTAACAGTGCTAAGAGGATGTGTGTGTTGTTGAGGTTTTTATACAAAGACAAGGCAGCTGAGCAGAATTCTTTCTCTTTCATAGAAGAGGTTATTATGTCACAGTTTGCTCCATTCCACCAAGCCATACACACAATGTATTTGTAAGTAAGATCACATCTCCAAACAGGAAAATCCCCTCAGGCTTTCACCCTGTTATCAGCAGGGGCACCTTCTCAGCTCTTTCAAATACTGTTTGTAAAGAGGTGCTGTTCAAATCTTGCTCAAGTCTTAGGGCACACGGCCAACATGCCTTACCCTAAGAGCAAGGATAATTAAATCACATGCTCAAAATCCCAGCAACAGAGAGATAATAAATTTTGTGAATCAGGAGGGAGTCAGCATGCATTGGATTCATCAAACATTTTCTTATATAAACATTAAACATGAAATCAATGTAATGATAGAAATAAAGGAAGACTTGGGGGAAGGGTGGAAAGGATCAAAGTTTGTGAAAGTCCTTTTTAACAAGTATGTTACATAATATTTTTTCCCAATCGTTACAGGTAACATAATTAGTTATTTCAAAGGTAACATTAATAAGAACGTTCAGGTAGCACTAAAACATGTTTTTCTTTTCCTTCTATAATTATCTAGTTCAAAAAGAGTCTTTGATGTATGAAGAGCTATAATGCAAGAAGATACTTCACAGCTTCATTCACAGTAGTACTGCTGAAGCAGAATTTGTAAGTATTATTCAGACAAGCACTGACATAGATTGAATTTTACCCCATACTATTTAAAAAGGAGGTAGTAAGTGAATTAAAAATGTACATAAGATTTAGAGTGGATGCTTAACCTACTTAAGAGAGAGAGAGAGAGAGACACTATTTCTAAGTATTTTTGAGTTGTGTATTTGTATCCAGTTGATAACATTCATGACAAATGCTACTTATGTATTCATCAAAACTTGCCCCAAAGTAACTCTATCTGACAACAGTTTAAAGCAGAATTTTAATTACTCAGGTCTTCAAAATACTCAGTGATCTTTAAA
>VMDO01024767.1:0-29203 GCA_007922755.1 Pedetes capensis | reverse complement strand
GTTGCCAGGTCCTTCTCCCAAGCCTACAGCTTCTGGTGTTCCCAGGCGGTCTCCCATCCAGGTACTAACCAGGCCAGACCCTGCTTAGCTTCCGAGATCTGATGGGATCGAATGCCACAGGGCTATGGCTGCAGGCATTCTATTGTAGAATGTACTAATTTTTTTATCCATTTACCTGTTGATATAATCTTGGTTGTTTCCAGTTTCTGGCAATTAAATGATCTACTTGTCCTTGTATGTATCTTGATAGATTGAATCATCAGATCATCAGACCAGTAATGATGTCCTCTCTTAATGTCTGATATTGGTAATTTGTGTCTTCTCTGCTTTTGGTCTTTGTTAGCCTGCCTAGGGGTTTATCAACTTTATTGATCTTTTTGAAGAACCAGCCTCTGTTTTTTTTTTTTTTATATTCTTTATTGTCTTCCTATTTTCATTGTTACTGGTTTCTGCTGTGGTTTTTACTATTCTTTTCTGCTTGCATTAGGTTTATATTGCTCTTATTTTACTAGTTTCCTAAGGTGAAAGCTTAGATTACTGCTTAGGTCTTTCTTCTTTTGAGTAAGATATATTTAATTATTTAATTATTTAATTAATAATATTTAATATTACTTTCCCTATCAGCACTGCTTTTGCTGCATCCAACACATTTTAATAAGTTCTATTTCCATTGTCATTTACTTCTAAATATTTTTAAAATTTCTTCTGAGGCTTTTTTTGTACATATGTGTTCAATGTCTAAACATTTTGGAAATTTCTAGCCATGTTTCTGTTACTGATTTCTTGTTTAATTCTATTGTGGTCTGAGAGCAAATGATTTGATTTATTTTGTTTTGTTTTGTTTTTTGTTTTTGTGATACTGGGGGTTGAACCCAGAGCTTCATGCTTGCATGCTTTGCAAGTGCTGTACCACTGAGCTGCACCCTCGGCCCATTTTTTTACTTTTTGAGATAGGGTCTTATTAAATTACGTACACTGCCTCTGGTCTCGAACTTGTGATCCTCCTGTCTCTGCCTTCTGAGCTGCTGGGCTTACAGGTATGAGTCACTGTGCCCGGCTCGATTTATTTTCTTTCAAATTTGTTAGCTTATGTTTTATGGCCCAAAATATGATCTACTTTGATAAATTTCCATATGAACTTTAGAAAAATTTATATTCTACTTTGTTGGGTAAAATATTCAATAAATATTAATTACATCTGCCTGGTGGATAGTAGTACTCTTCAGTTCAACTATATCCGTACTGATTTTCTGCCAACTGGATCTGTCAATAACTAACAGGAGTGTTAATGGTTCAAACTACAATAATGAATTTGCTTGTTTCTTCTTGCAGTTCTCCCAGTATAGCTTCATACATCCTGATAATCTTAATTTATTTCTTTTCTCTTTCTTCTCTCCCTCCTCCTCTCTTTCTTTCTTTTTCTTTTTTCTTTCTTTCTCTTTCTTGTCTTTCCTTTCCTCCCCCCTTTCCTTCCTTTCTTCCTCCCTCCTTCCCTTCCCTTCCTTCCTTCCTGCCTTCCTTTTTCTTTCTTCCTTCTTCTTTCTTTCTTTCTTTCTTTCTTTCCTTCTCTTTCTCTCTTTCTCTTCCTTGTTAATCAGGAAGCTCCACTGAGATTTAGTGTCTAGAGGATGGATAACATTGCAAAGAATGGGAATACTAAAGCACCTAATTGTACTCATGAGGAATCTGTACATGGACCAGGAGGCAGTCATTAGAACAGAACAAGGAAACACTGCCTGGTTTAAGTCAAGAAAAGGTATGTATCATGGCTGTATCCTTTCACCATACCTCTTCAGTCTCTATACTGAGCACATAATCTGAGAAGCTGGATTTTATGAAGAAGAATGCAGCATCAGGATTGGAGGAGGACTCATTAACAACCGGCGCTATGCAGATGGCACAACTCTGCTTGCTGAAAGTGAAACAGGATTTGAAACATTTACTGATGAAGATCAGAGAACACAGCCTCCGGTATGGATTGCACCTCATCATCAGCAAAACAAAAATCCTTATAACTCGGTCAGTAAGGAACTTCATGATAAATGGAGAAAAGATTGAGTTTGTCCAAGATTTTGTTTTACTTGGTTCTTCAATCACCACACACAGAAGCAGCAGTCAAGAAATCAAAGGACACATTGTATTCAGAAAAGCTCTTGCAAAAAACCTCTTTAAAGTGTTGAAAAGTAAAGATGTCACATTGGAGAGGAAGGTGTGCTTGACTCGTGCCTTCGTGCCTTCGTATTTTCAGGCCCATCATATGCTCGTGAAAGCTGGACATTGAACAAGGGAGACAGGAAAATAATTGATGGTTTTGAATTATGGTGTCTGAGATGGATATTGAATATACCATGGACTGCCACAAGAACCAACAGATCCGTCCTAGAAGTATAACCAGAGTGCTCCTTGGAAGCTAGGATGGTTAGACTGTGCCTTACATATTTTGGACATGTAGCCAGGAGGGACCACTCCCTGGAGAAGGACATCATGTTTGGGAGAGTCATGGGTCAATGAAAAAAGAAAGACCCTTAAGTAGATGGATTGACACAGTGTCTGCAATAATGAGCATAAACATAAAAAAGATTTTGTGCCTGGCACAGAGTTGGGGAGTGTTTCGTTCTGTTGTACATAGGGTCACAATGAGTCGGACCTGACTGGACAGCACCTAGCAACAACAATAATGCTAGCTCTTTTACTGATTTTGAGCAGTGTAATAGATTTTTGTCCATTGACCTTGTCTCGAGTAACCAAACTCACTTTTTTTTTTTTTTTTTTTTGCAGTACTGGGGTTTGAACTCAGGGCCTCACACTTGCATGGTTTGGAAGTGCTGGACTACTGAGCTGCTGCCTCCTGTCCATTTTTTTTACTTTTTGAGACAGGGTCTCCCTAAATTACACAGACTGCCTTTGGTCTCGAACTTGCAATCCTCCTGCCTCTGCCTCCCAAGCCATTGGGATTACAGGCATGCGCCACTGTGCCCTGCTTCACTTGTATTTTCAAGAAAACTTTTTATTATAAAAAATTCCAAACACATATCAAAAGTACAAAGAATAATATAACAGACTCCACATACCTGTCACACAGCTTCAACAACCATTAAATCAGACAACTTAGTTCATTTATGTCCTTACCCACTTTCCCTTTATAAAACACACAAGATTCTTGGGAAGTGCTTTACTAATATTCTATTATTTAATTTGTATTTATGTTAGTATTAATTGAACTTATTAATTCTAAAGGTGTGTATTGAGATCCTTTTGGATTTATTTAACACAAAACCATTATTTGTGAATAAGATTTCTATTGCTTCTGGGCATAGTAGCACACACCTGGAATCTCAACATTTGGGAGACGTTGTTGTTGTTGTTAGGTGCCGTCGAGTCGGTATCCGACTCATAGCGACCCTCATAGGGTTTTCAATGGCTGACTATTTCGGGATTGCCTTGGGAGTGGATTGCCAGGTCCTTCTCCCATTTTTGCGGTGCTGGGAATTGAACTCCGGGCCTCAGAGACTGCAGCGCAGCGCTCTACCCACTGAGCTAAATCCCAGCCCTTGGGAGACGTAGGCAGGAAGATTTCTGAGTTCGAAGTCAGCCTGGGCTATGTAGCAAGACTTTGTCTCAAAAAACAAAATAAACAAAAACCAAAATAAGCGAACAACAAAAATTTGTATCTTTCACTTTTTTTTTTTTTTTTTTTGCGTACTGGGAGTTGAACCCAGTGTGTCGTGCTTGCATGCTTTGCAAGTGTTGAACCCCTGAGCTGCCGCCTCCAACCCATTTTTTCACTTTTTGAGACAGGGTCTCACTAAATTACAGACTGCCTCTGGTCTCAAACTTGTGATCCTCCTGCCTCCGCCTCCCAAGGTGCTGAGATTACAGGCGTGCACTACCGCGCCCTGCTATATCTTTCACTTTCTAATGCATATATATTTTATCTATTTATTGTACTTGCTCTACTGTTCAGATTAAACCACTAGTGTTGATAGAAGTAGTGATAGCAGATGTCCTCCTCCCATTCCAGTCCCAGAAGATAAGCTTTCAACATTTTACCATTATGTATAAAGTTTGCTATAGGATTTTTATAAACATCCTTTGGTAGGTAAAGGAAGTTCTTTATTTTTAGTATGCACATTTTTAAATCAAGAGTGGGTGCTGAATTTTATCCGTTTTTTTTTTTCTGCAAATATTGAGATGATCACATGATTCTTTTAATTCTTTTAATCTAGTAAATCATCAAGTAACTCACTGATTAATCAACTGGCTACTTGATTTTTTTTTTTTTTTGAGACAAGTTCTTTATTTCTTGAATATAGTTTTTGTCTTTTTATAAGTTCTATTTCAGTTATCATGTCCTTAAGTTTCATCCAGGGGGTAGCATATGTCAGAATTCCCTTCCTTTTCAAAGTTGAATAATATCCCATGGTCTGTATCTACCACATTCTTTTTTCCATTTATCCTTCAAAAGACATTGGACTTGTTTCCCCTTTTGGTTTTGGCAAACAAGTTGTTTTTGTTGTTAGGTGCTGTTGTGTCGAGCCCGACTCATAGTGACCCTATGTACACCAGATCAAAATACTCCCTGACGCTGTGCCATACCTGGCACTATTTTTGGTGCTTCTTTGCTGTTCATAGGATTTTCAATGGCAGATTGGTTTGGGGGATTGTTTTGAGAGTGGGCTTCCACATCTGTCTCCCATTTTTGTGGTGCTAGGGATCGAACTCAGGGCGTCAGAGCACATAGAGCAGTACTCAACCAACTGAGCTAAACCCCAGCCCTTGGCAAACATGTTGTTGTTGTTAGGTGCCGTTGAGTCGGTATCCGACTCACAGCGACCCTCACAGGGTTTTCAATGGCTGACTGTTTTGGGATTGCCTTGGGAGTGGATTGCCAGGTCCTTCTCCCATTTTCACGGTGCTGGGAATTGAACTCAGGACCTCAGAGACTGCAGCGCAGTGCTCTACCAACTGAGCTAAATCCCAGCCCGTGGCAAACATAGGTAAACAAATATCTTTTTGACCTTCTGCTTCCATTTTATTTGGGTATATATAAATAGTGGTGTTTGTAGCCTAGAAATAAAATTTTTAGTTCTGTACACCACCCTATTTAGTTGAGCACTTTAGTATGTGTATGTCAAATAATGTAGAAAATACCAATAAAAATCCAGAACAGCATCTGGCTTGTGGAGAGCTTACAGATTTGATGGAGCATTATTCAAAATAGTAATAATACTTTACATTCCTGCTTTAGTGTATATGTCAATAGTTTTTATTGAGGACGTTTTGGCCTGTTGTGTAGGAAGTGGGTTCAATGACTGTGTCCATTCTGAATTCTCATTTTTCTAAGGTAGCTAAAAATTAAGAGTAGGAACTATGGAGTTGGACACTCAGGAAAATGAAAACGGCTCTGTTACTTAATCACTGTGTCACCTACAGCCATAAATGAGTTCAGTATCTGTAATCTGAAAATCCAACACCTAAAATTTTCCCAAATCTGAAATTTTTGGGCACCAAGATGACATCACAAGTGGCAGATTCTGTGCCATGAAATTTGATTCCATGCACAAAATTATTTAAAATGTTGTACAAAATTTACTTCATCCTATGCTATTTATGTGTATGAGACATAAATGAATTTTGTCTTTAGACTTGGGTCTCATCTCAAAGGTATTTCCTTATATACGTGCAAATAGTCCAGAGTCTAAAAAATCCCAAATCCATAGCATTTCTGATGACACGCATTTCAGTAAGGGAGGCTCAGCCTGCATTTCTCTGTCTGTAGACTGGCTTTGGCACCTGTTGGTGACATTGTGGGGTCTGGAAAAGGCCTCTCAAGATGACCTTCACAGGTTGCCCCAGAAGGCAGCCTCATTGTCCCCACCCTCCGTGCCGTGGCCCCCGACTTCTGAGGTGAGGACCTGCTCTTGTGCTTCGCAGGGTGGCCTGGGGGCGGGGGACTGCGGTTTTCAGTATCAGGCCTCCACAAGGGTTATTTTTCCTGTCATGTTTGTTGGGGTCCAGCTCAAGTTTGTTTTTCTTGCAGCAAGGCAGGAAGGCCAATTTGGAACACACACAACTCACATGTCATCGTCGATGGCTTGACCCAGCGCTTGGCACTGGCTCCCTGACAGTTAAAAGGCACCGGGTGGGTGAGCCCCAGCGGCCAGCACTGAGGAACTAGGAAAAGGAGGGAGCAGGCGAGATCCTTATCTGCCGGCCATTCTTCCCCAGCACTCCTCCCTCAGGGGACTCCTGGCTGGGGCTCACACAAGCTCCCACTGCCCCAGGGGGCCCGCAGCTCAGGCGCCTCCACTTTCTGTCCACCTCTTCCTCTTACTGACTGTGTGAGGAAGCTTCCCACCCTCAGGAGGGAAAAGCCTGCATCAGCAGAGATCCAGGCCCAGCCTTGTGGGAGGCAGAGGCAGGAAGAGAGGGAAGGAGCATTTTCCACTTCGAACCCAAGACAATTGCACCGTTAATTTGAGAAGAGCCTTGGTGTTTTTCCACCCAGACTTGAGTGGTGTGGGGAGTCACTAGATAGAAGTTTTCACCGGCTTTCTATATGTGGGTGTTCTCTGATGGAGTGAATGATGCACTCATCAGTGTGTATGTGAATGCTTCGAGAATGTTTTCCAGTCTTACCTAAAGACTCTGGGCATCCTGAAAACTGACCCACAGCCTCACATCTTTTTAAATTTTATTTAATTTTTTAAATCATAGGACAGAGTCTCGTTATGTAGGCTGCCTCTGGCCTCAAACTCCCAATCCTCTTGCCTCAGCCTCCTAAATCGCTGGGATTATAGGTGTGCATCGCTGCACCCAGCCAGCCTCATGTCTTCATAAAGAATGACTCTGGCTGGGTTGGGTAAAATTGAAAATTAAAAAATTACAAACAATAACACTTCAAATGTATATTCTGATGTTCTCTGTAACCAAGGCTTCCTTGGTTCATCAATTAACCAATATTTTAAGAAGTCTGAATTATTTTGAAACCGTGTAGCCTTAACACATCAATTTTTCTCCCTTGAAAAATGGCTAATGAGGGGGCTTGCTTTGCAGGGTTTTGAAAGGATGCAGAGGAACCACGCTTGGCATAGTTTCTAACACCCAGTAGTCTCTCTGCAGATGACACCTGGTTTGTGATCCCTGTGGACTCATCACTTCTAATTTTAAAAACTATAGTGGTTATAGTTGGATTATGTGTGTGTTGGGTGGGGGAGGGTTAGGGGTTGAACTCAGGGCCTTGCACATGTTAGGCTCACACTCCACCATTGAGCGACACTCCCAGCTCCCTGTGGTTGTACTTAGAAAAGAAGCCCAGGTTATGGCCTTAGAGCTATCTTCAGAAAGTTACACTTAATCTGGGGTAGAAGACTAGCACATTAAACATCAAAACCATATTGCTGAATAAACTAATACCTCTATAGTTGTTCCTGTTTTGTGTATTTTTGTCTGCTAACTACTCAATGAAGCTGAAATCTTATTTTCCATTTCCATGAGATAAAATGCAGACTCCATGTAGGATGGTTACTATAATGAAGTTTCTTCTTATGTAGCTCAACTGTAGTCCCTGCTGTCCTTTGCCTGGGCAGTTCTTCACAGGCTGTATGGCGATGAGGTAGGTCACACTTCTCAGCATGCTCTAGTGATGGATGCCCCCCATCCAACAGACTCCTTTGCAACTTGGCCTCATCTTTCCCCATCGAGAGTTGCATTCTCTTTCTCTTAACCTTGAATTTGGCCTGGCCACAGGGTTGATTTGACCATGATGAGGCGGTGGAAGTCATGTTCTGGGACTGCTGCCCTAGGGTTGCCAGGCTTCTGTCTTTCGGTTCTTGGAAGTCCTGAGTCATCCTGTCAGCTGGCAAGGCTGGAGTGAGAGGCCACAGGTGGAGGGAGAGACCCAGAAGGTGAATAGGGTTGAGTAATATGGCTGCAGGGGCCTAGCTCACCCTGTCCTAACTAACTTGCCAGAAAATGTATCCAAAGGGTGTGACCCTGGCAAGACTAACAGGAACAGCCCACCCAGCCTAGTTTGCAGAATCTTGAGCAAATAAATAATTAATGTTTTAAGCTAGTTCATTTGGGCATGTTTTATTATTCAGCAATAGGTAATTAAAACACCAGGGATAGGGTGTAGCTCAGTAGTAGAGTGTGTGCCTAGCATGTGGGAAGCCGTGGGTTGGATCCCCACCACTACAAGTCAAAACAAAACAATAAATATCAGATAAACTAATGTTGAAACTTGGCTGAATTATTTTCAAAAGTTTAATGAGAATGGTGTAATTTTTTAATTCATATACCTTTAATTTATAAGTAACATCTTGGAAGTTAGATATTATACTTGACAATTTGATGTATTATGTTTTTCTAGATTTACTTATCTTTCTTTTTTTGTATTTTAACTTTCCATTTCTTGTTCCTGGTTATTTTGCAAGAGAATACAAGTTGTTTTCAAACTACTGGTTTCATTTGATCATAATAAATATAGGCCATTTTGAGAGTTTTTCATGATTATTTCCTTTATTTAAATTATTCAGGATATATTTAGCTCCCTCAAAGATAAAACTGCTTTGTAGTTTTTCCTCAGATGTTGGAAGTGGACAAGATCTATTAAATTAGTAAATGTTTCTTTTTTATTTATTTACTGTATTTATTTTTGCAGGGCTGGAATTCAAACCCAGGGCCACATGCGTGCTAGGCAACGCTTTACCACTGAGTTATACTCCCAGACTATTCCATTTTTAATTTTGACAAAAATATTCACATTAGAGAGGAAAATGAAGGTAAAACAATAAAAGTGTATAAAAGGGGTTTTAAACTCTCAAGAAGCAAAATAAACATATTTATAGCATACAATAGAATTGTTATCATTGTTTTTTCTATTTTAAATTGTAATAAAATACATGTAATGTAAATTTGCTATTTTGATGTAGAGTTCTGTGGCACTAAATGCATTCATGTCATTATACAACATGCACAGAGCTATTTTATCTTTCCTAACTGAAGTTCTGTGTTCATTAAAATAAACAATAATTGACCTATTCTCTCCCTCACCCCTAACAACCACTATTCTAATTTCTGTCTTTATGAATATAACCACTCATTGTTGTTAGGTGTTGTCCAGTTGGTGTCTGACTCATAGCAACCCTACGTACAACAGATGAAATACTATTGTGCTTCTCTGCTATTCATAGGGTTTTCAATGGCCGATTGATTTTTGGGAGTGGGTTGCCAGGTCCTTCTCCCAAGTCTACAGCACTGGGTGTTCCCAGGCAGTCTCTCATCCAAGTAATAACCAGGTTTGACCCTGCTTAGCCTCCGAGATCTGATGAGATCTGATGCCACAGTGGTATGGCTGCAGGCATAACCACTCTAAGTAACTCATATATGTGGAATCCTATGTGTCCTTTTGTGATTGGAGTATTTCACTTAGCATAATGTCCTCAAAGCTCATCACTAGTGTAACATGTGTCAGAATTTCTTTCCTGTTGGAAGACTGAATAATATTTTATCGCATGCATACACTATATTTTATTTATCCATTCATCCACCAATGGACATGTGGGTCATTTCCACCTTTTGCTATTGTGAATAACACTATCATGAATATAGATGTACAAATGTCTCTTCCAGTCCCTGCTATTAATTTTCATTTTCCTCTTTTAAGGAAAAGAATTTTATACTTCATATATTTTTCCCATTGGAATCTCAATTTTGACCTTGATAGTTTATCAAATGCTTCTATAATTTTTCCTAAGTCCAAAAATGCCATGTAAGTTAATTAACTTAGAGTTTACAAGAACTTCTTTACCTTTGTTCATTACTTTCCATTTAGTTTATTCTGTTTATTTCCTCATTTCTTGCAAAAGTCATGATCTTTTTTCACATTTACTTATTCATTTATTTTTGTGCTATTGGGGATGGAACCCAGGTCCTTGCACGTGGTAGACAAGGGCTCTACCACAAAGCTATATGCCCAGGGCCCTTCTTTCACATTTAAGCATTTTCCATCTATCCTGTAAAAGCTGATTGTGAAATTGAGAATATTAGCACATGAGGAGATAGCAGATAATACAGGAAAAAGAGGTTGTGATGATGACAGTTAAGTAAACTATCCTTCAGACAAGCACTTTAGCAAATTCTTATCATTTTAGAGAATACAGGATAATGTCACTAGGGGGCAGTTGACGATGATGGCAGTGGGGGCAAGTAGCTCTCCCTGGGTGGGAGAGGAGCTGGGGGAGCAGCACTATGATAAGCTCAATGGCTGGCAGTGAAGGTTCAGCTCTGATGATTTCCTTGTCTTTGCTTAGCCAGCATCACCCCTTCTGGAACCTTCTCCTCCGAAGTCTACCCTTGGATTCCCCATTGTTCACGCCTCTAGTATCTCATTCCAAGATGCCTTCTGCAAGCCAGGTAACCACAGAGACATCAGAAACTATTTTACCACAAAGAGACGTAAGCTTGCCAGGGTCCCAAGATAAGTTTTATTATCATGCCTCTTATTTATAATTCTTAGCATTTTGTCCCTTGGGAGTTTAAATTGGATATTAAAACTCACATTTATTTAAAGTTTATAAATTTGTGTTAAATTTATTTTAAGTTTATAAGGTTATGTTGAATTTTGCTTCCTTAAGTAAGACACTGTTATCTTCAAATTCATAAGTGATAACAGAGTTAATGGGAAAAAAGTACAGCATTGACTAAATGTAGGTTAGTATTTAGTAGATTATCACAAATTATTTCTAGATCAGGAGGGATACACTGGCAATTTTACTATATCAGATATTTCTTCAGGCTTTTTGCTAGAATGGATACACAAGTGAAGAATATAAAACTTTTAGATTATAGGTTGCATTTTCCTTCTTTTAATGTCTAGTGATTTTTTATTATGTGCTGGTCATAAGGAATGATATGTTGAAGGGCATCTAGATTATATTTTCTTCTTTCAAAGAGTGTTTTGTCCTAACAAGGAGCTCAGTTACTAGTGATCCTATCAGGTGAGTGTTTTCCTGTTTTGTCCGTAGTCCTAGGGATGGTCCTTTAGAGTATATTCTTTACCCAAAAGGCATGGTCTTCTTTGGGTCTGAGATAAATGCCAGCTGTGCACAGCAGAGTCTCCCTGTGCTAGAATCTGATGTTTTATAGCCCTGATTGGTCCCTAGGATCTACATGGTACTCTCAGATTATAACATCTCTTCTCTACAGGGATTTTAGTATTTTCTCTGGACCCATAGGGGATGTTTTCGCCATTTTCTTCTCCACAAGACTTCTCTCCACAAAATCTAGCAGCCCACTTTCCCCAAACAACAATATCTGCTTACTCAAGTCAGGGAGATCAAAGTTTTTTGTCTGTGTTCATCTTCCTTGCTACTGTCTGGAAGGGAGACCTAGCCTTAAAATCAGGGTGAAATGGATTTATTTTGAGCATTTTTTTTCTTTAGGACTACCTCTTTTTCCTTACTATTGTCAAAGCTTGACCACATTTGCTTATATACTGATAGAGTTTTATAGTTATCTATGGGGGGAGGCTAAAGTGGGTAGAAGTTAGTCAGTCAGGGTTGGAAGCTAAAAAGTTTAAACCTCTAAATCATAGCAATTGATGTTTGGGAGAATTAGCAAGGATTTCACAGTGGGGCTACTTAGGTTTAATTCAATTCTTTGGAAAATATATTTTGACAATAATTTGTGAAGTTGTATGGTCTTCGGTTTACATGATATGGTATCTGTAAACATTCTGAAGGGATCTTAAAAATCTTCTTAGCTCATATTTTTAGAGATGAGAAAGCCAAGGTGCAAAAGCGTGACAATTTGTCGATGTTGGAAGCTGGAATAATGGCAGAACTGACTTTATTCTGTTCTCTGTGTTTTTGAATACGGCCATCCCTTTGGGTCCACAAGTTTTACATCCATGGATTTGACTAGCTGTGGATCAAAACTTTTTTTTAAAATTGTATCTGGATGTGGGCACAGTGGTGGAAACCTGTAATTCCAGAGACTCAGGAGACTAAGGTCAGAAGCAGCTTGCATAACTTAGACCCTGTCTCAAAATAAAAAATAAAAAATAAAAAATGGGCTGGGGGTGCAGGTGCTTGCAAAGTATGTGTGAGGCCCAAGGTTCAACCCCTAAGTACTTGGGGGGTAAAAAAAAAAAGCAAGTAAGCCTCTGGGAAGACCTTCTGGCCCAGGCTCAGGGCAGGGAGAGTGTGTGGGTGGAAGAGGACCTCAGGGTACCTCTGAGGACCTGCAGGTGGTAGGGAGACCTAGTCCCGGGACCCAGTGAGGAAGGAGGCCCTGATCCAGGCAGGGATGAGAGCAGTTTCTGGAGCTGCAAAGGTACTGGCTTCCAAGGAGGGAAACTGGAGTGGCTGGGGGACCATGGGAGGCTGGGGTACTCAGCATAGTGAGAGCTGGGGTGCCAAGAGTAGCAGAGGGGCAGATGCAGGCCAGGGCAGCCAGAAGAACCCTGGAGGGCAGGACAGCGGACGGGAGGAGGGGCCTTATGGACTGTTCTAGGGTGGTGGTGGTGTCAGGTGCCCTGGAGTCAGTCTGACTTGTAGCGACCCTATGTACCACAGATCAGAACACTCCCCGACACTGTGCCATGCCTGGCTGTGTGCCAGTGCTTCTCTTCTATTCCGAGGGCAGATGTTCTTGCCTGGGGAAACACGGTGGGAGGAGATAAGCTCTGTCACTAGAGAGGAAATTGGAGGCCTGTGCTTTAGTGAGCCCACAGACTCTCGGGCGAGGAGAAGATGGGCATCCGCGTGGCATTTAAAGCTGGGGACCATGGTGTCCTGGAGGAAGTGAGGACAGTGGTAGAACAGCTGAGGTCCAAGGCTGGAGCCTCTTACTGGCTCCAAAGGAGGCAGTGAGAATGAGAGTGGCCAGCAGCAGGAGCCAGAGCCTGGGCACACCTTCGCTTGCCTGTGTCCATTGCAAAGGTGAGGACGCCACCACCTGCCCTGCCTTGCAGGCTGTTATTGATGAAGTTGCTAATCATAGAAGCTGCTGGTCTCAGTGCCCAGTTCTTGCTTCACTTCTTCCAGACTGAGATAGTGGGAGAACGGTTGGGTAGTAACTGTCCTGTGGCAAACACCCTCTCCAGGAAGCCTGGGAAGACGGCAAGGGAAACGGTTTCCATGGGCATTTTGCTGCTCTCTGAGCAGGTCCTCTTATTGGTCTTTCAGAGACCCTTTGCCCTTAATGCCTACCTACACTATTTCCCTTTCCCCTTTGCAAAAGGTAACTGGGTTTCTGTCACAGTTCTGCGAACACCATTCTCACCTAAGCGACAAACTGGCCAGAGGGCTAATGGTGCTAGTGGGTATTTAGTTAACCTTCTCAGTCAACCTGCAGGCAACCTCCGCAGGGCCAACCCCTGAACCCCAAGAAGTATGTGCTACCTAAAATCTAGCTAGCTGCCCTCCATCAGGAGGGGGCAGGGCGGAGAAACGAGGAAGCAAAAACTTCTGAAAAGATCTACAAAAAGAGAGATCCATACGGTGCTGTGAAGCACTTTTCACACACAACTGATAAGACTGTGCTGCTCTTGAAATTAAGATATTGGCACTGAATAAGCACAAATGTAGACTAAATATGCCATTGTTTCGTCCTGATTAACAACCTACCAGACCTCTCAGTAGGTCCCACCTAGTGAGAAGGACTGTGGTGCACTGGGCCTTGCTTTGCTTCAGTCCAGAAGATTGTGAGAAATGATCAATTAGCATAAGAAAAATAACTTGAAGGTGAAGTGCTTTCTGATAGTACTTAAACGTTCTTCCAAAATATACAGATTTAATGAAAAGAGGAAAAATTTAGTGACGATAACACCATCATTGAAAAACAAAGCCTGTTTCTAGGGAAGCAGCAATATTTTCCTTTTTAAAATGGAAACAGAATGCAACAGGGAACTTCAAAAATTCCAATCTTTGAACTCAAAAGTCAGGAGTTAAGTAAATTCCATTAATTTTTTAGGTTTAACAAATTAATTCAGAAGTCTGTTCTTGGCAAAGTTTAGCATTCTGGAACAATAGGTTTTTGCAGCTCCAAATCTTGAATTTCCTAGATTACTTTTGTATAGAAGTCATCTTTTTTATTGTAATTAAAGCAAAATACAAAAATACTCATGCACTCTAAAATTCCAGAAAACACAGATGAACAAAAACAAAGCCACGAAGAGACTGATAACTGCACCTCTTTGCTAAGTAGGTTGACCGTGTAGCTGAGAACATTTAAGTTATTATGTTAGCATTTGTTCTTTGAAATCTTTTTTCTGGGAATGTTTCACTCTGCCAAATGGGATAATACCATAAATCTTGCCTGGGAAGCTGCCTTCTCACTGAGTAATGTGTCCTGAGCCTGGGTCCAGGCCAGCACTGTGCTGTCTCCTGGTTCCTAAGCCAAGTGCTATGTTTCTGCACTGGCTTGGCAACATGAACAAGTGGATAGAGTCCCTGTCATGACAAATATTATAGTTTAGTAAGAGATAAAGACCCAGGAAGCTACTGTAGAACAACAGGCATATGATAGAAGTTTAGCTTCTTGGAAGGAGGATATTTCAGGTAAGACTTGAGAAATGGGCAAGAAGGTGGATGATGTACCACAGGCATTTTGTTTTTCAATGCCTTTGACCCTCCAACACTGAACTTGGACTTCAGACTGTATCCTAAGTGTTTGGAGAAGCTACAAAAGGGTTTTGAGTGGAGGAATGGTGATGGAGTGGGGGTTGGGAAAGACTACTCCGATGGGCAGGTGCAGAGGGGCTAGGAAGGGTGCCAGGGAGAGGCAGTGACACCAAGGAGAGGTCTCTCTAGATTCCAGAAAGTGGAAAGAAGGAGAGAGAAGATATGATACAAGACACATCCAGGAGATAGAAAGAAAAGGACTCTGGGGCACACAGAAATGCCATGCATGTACCCTTCCATGAAGGACCTGTTCCTCTGTGAGGTGGGCCACTGGCCTCTTCAGATCACCTCCCCGAGGACCTGCTCATGTCCCATGACTGCCTGAGGAGGTGGCCTAATGACCCACTGAGGCCATGCAGCCCCTGGGTCGCTTGTTATTATTCCTTGAGGACACTGTCATTGGGCTGCAGCTCAACTTCACTCTGTGCCATAGGCTCCGTCTCCTCCAGGGAGGAGCCCACCCCAAGGCCACATCCACAAGAACCTCCTGAGCATGAGCCTCCATCTCAGTAGGCTTCCTGGGGACCCTCAGCTGTGAGATGTGTGAGGGAAAGGGACTAAGAACTGACATAGGGTGCTCTTCCATGTGCTTGGACCTCAAACATGGGGGTTAGGAGTGCAGAGAGGAATGTGCTGCTGAGCTTCACAGGGGCGTGGGGTTGGCATTTGGCCCTGCGGCTTGTAGCTGACTTCTGTGGAGACCCTGTTGGTGAAGCAACCAAACACAGGTTGAATGTCCCTTATCCAAGGCGCCTGGGACCAGAGGTGTTTTGGGCTTCTGATTTTTTTTCAGATTTTGGCATATATGCATATATACAATGAGATATCTTAAAGATGAGAGGCAAAGCTAAACAGGACATTTATTTCTGCTTCACACACCCTTTATACCCATGGTCTGAAGGTAATTTTATGTCATATTTTTATGCATGTGTTTTGACTTCTGCCCGTCAGGTGAGGTCTGGTGTGAAATTTCTGCTTGTGGCATCACATCTGAGCTCATGTCACATTATGGATTTTCATATGAGGGATGTTCAACCTGTACTTTGTTTTGAGGGTGACTCTGACCAGAAGCATATTGGGCACAGATGCATTTCTTGCTAGACTTTGCTGGCGTTCTGTAACTGTGCTATTTTGAACTGGACCTAATTTCTTAAATGTACTCTACTCTTCTCTATCTCTGAGTCTTTCTACATGCCATATCTTTGCCCCTCACTTTCTTCCTCTGCTTAATTTCTATTCAGTCTGATTTCTACTCAGTCTACTCGGTAATTTCCCACATCTACTTTGGAAAAATTATCACATCCTCCTGGAGCACCCTGAACTTCCCATATGGCAGATTTTGTCATGTGATATCACAAATGCTTGTTTTCTTCTTTGTGCTTGCCCTGAAGTTTATAAACTTAATGAGAAAAGAAAAGACTATATCTGAGTTGCTGAAAGCTTTATTCCTGGCACCTAATGTGGTTCCTGAGGCAGAAGAGGTGTTGATAATTATGAGTGAACCAATGGCAGTTAAAAGAAAGACTTCTTGTTGTTAGTTGCCATTGAGTTGTGTCCAACTCATGGCGACCCTCCTAGGGTTTTCAATGGCTGATTTTTTCGGGATTGCCTCAGGAGTGGATTGCCATGTCATTCTCTCATTTTTGTGGTGCTGGGAATTGAACCCAGAATCTTAGAGACTGCAGAGTGGAGCTCTACCAACTGAGCTAAATCCCAGCCCAAAAGAAAGACTAGAAGTAGAAAAATGCCAAAATTTAGTGTAATGATTGAGGCAGAGGAGCAAAGGTATTAGGGAGGAGTGGCCAGGTGCAAAGGTAATTTCCTTACTAAACTTAATTTTTGGAAGGATTGCAGGTCCTCCCAACATTTTCTTAATAATTTGCTTCTACAAACAATGTTGTAAGTGCTCTTTTACATATAGATTTTGTGCACTCTTAAAAAATTATGTCCTTTGGATAAATCAGTAAAAGTGGAGTTTCTACATAGAAGAATTTCAGATTATTAAATGGTTGAAATCAGTTAATCCTCTGGAAACATGTAATTTTTGTGCTTATTTCCTGTTGTTGTTAGGTGTCTTTGAGTTGGTGTCTGATTCATAGCAACCCTAGGTACAACAGATGAAACACTATTATTGCGCTTCTCTGCTATTCACAGAGTTTTCAGTGGTGGATTGAGTTTTGGGAGTGGGTTGCTGGGTCCTTCTTCCAAGCCTACAGTGTCTGGTATTCCCAGGTGGTCTTCCATACAAGTGCTAACCAGGCCCTACCCTGCTTATCTTCCAAGATCTGAACAGGATCCCATGCCATAGTGCTATGGCTATAGGTGCTTATTTCCCAGGATTGAATTATTAAACTTTTTTTTCTTTTTTTGCAGTACACGGGGGTTGGACTCAGGACCTCACACATATTTTGCAAGTGCTCTACTACTGGGATGCCCTCCCAGACCAATTTTAATTTTTTTTATTTTTGAGTCTGGGTCTCATTAAGTTGTACAGGCCAGCTCTGACCTCAAACTTGTGATCCTCCTGCCTCCACCTCCCAAACCACATAGATTAAGGCATGCACCACCACACCCAACTTATTTAACATTTTAAATATGAAGCGCTCAATTCCTTAGGAAAAAAATTTAATTATGGAAAAATATATAACACAAAATTTATCATTTTTCATTCTACCAAACAGAAAGTCTGTATGTGATAAATAACTTCACATTTCTCCCACTATTTTTGAGAATTTGTTGTACGTTTTAAGAAGTATGTTTGGGTTGTTTGCTTTTTTGTTCAGCAACAGGAATAAATGAGTCTAAAACTTTTGATTCTGCATTAGGCAACTGCTGAACACATTGATGTATCTTTATGCCAAGTAATGAAGCAGAGCTACAATGCTGTGGAATGAACACCTTTAGGCTTCCCTAGACCCAGAAGAGCATTCTTTTGTACTAATAAACAGCTCCTCAATCAATCTGCAAGATTTTACATCTGTGGTTTAAAATAAGCCAAGACCAGCTTGTTTAGTTAGAATTTTGGAATGCTAATCTAGAGATAAGACAGGGAGACAGTCTCTGTCTTTGCAGGTGAAACACTCAGTCCTAAGTATCAGTGAGGTTTAGTTTACCTAACCTGGTAGGTAAGTGGTAGCACTTTTAAGGAGTGCTTTGAAATCCTTTTAGAGATTATAAGGAAAACATTACTTTTCACTTTGAACTCATCTCCCAGAGAAGAGAGATTCATGTTGAAAGTTGCCTTTAAGCTTTGTATTTTCACACCAACTCCAGGGGGGCTCTCCTGGATAGTTAGAATAATTCAGAGATGAGACACTGGGCTGGAGAGGAGAAGTTGTTTGAGTCTTGATAGGGATCCTGAGGTTCAGGTGTGTCTGGAAGCTCCTCCCTTCAAACAATAGCAGCTTGCATCTCTGCTAATGATTGGCTCTTATCTGTTACTGTTGAAGCTACTGAGCAAAGAGGTATTGTATGGAGACACTGGTTATAACAGCAGGGAGAATTTATGGAGGATTAACTTGCTTTCATCTTTCTAACCTTTTAAATAGAGGAACTATCTCACAAACTGAATTAAAGAGAGGTATCTTCTTAAAGGCTCTGAAGTTTTTCTTTGCAAACAGTTGAATTTATTTGAGTACTTTCCCTTCAAAGTAAAAAGTCCTTCAAGCAGATGATTTTCTTTCTGTATTCCTTAACCTTGATGAATAACAAGTTATAACGTAAAAAAGAGGTCTGATGGGGGTGGGGGCAAGCCAACCCTCTAGAATATAAATAAATGCTAAGGGCTAAAATTTTTCCTTTTGCATGCTGGGACCATCAAAATGGAAAGATGAGGGTAACAGGAGGAAACAATCCCTCAGGAGGTGTTCCTGGTGTTTTCTAAGTTGGACATGTCCTCTAAAGAAGAATAGCCTCATCTCCTGCCTAGGGATGCCTGGGGGTAGCATTCTGGAAGCTGAGTGGAGGAGGAAGAACCAGGACACAGCAACTTCGGTTCCCTCAGTGGTCGGGTGTACACCCATGTTGTGCCTCGGTTGGCTCCATCTAGGGACTGTGTTAGCTCTCTTTGAGAATAAACCTCCAGCTTTTGCTCTGGTTGGGGAGGGAGGAGAGCTGATAGTAGCTGATGCAGGTTACTGATCAGCCCTCTGTGTTTAGGCCATCCTTTGGGCCTGTTTACAGAAGCGCCCAGCATGCATTTTCAGGGTGGGGGAAGCATCCCTATGAGCTGGTTTGATCTGCAGCTCTTGGCAGGATTTGTGGACTTTAGCCTGCAGGTTCACTCATCACTCCCACACTGGCTTTCTAGCTCCCATGCTTGCTGCTGCTGTCTTCTTGCTGCCCTCTCCTCTTTCCTGTATTTCTGCCTTAACCAAACCCACTCCTGTCATTTCAGTGGGATTTGTGTAGAAACTTGCAGTAAATATATTCACTGGATGCTTGTATTCCACCTTCTCTCTTTGCCATTAATACTCTCCAGTGTTACTGCTGAGGTTCTTGTGACATTTATTCATTTTACTACTTGTCTATCTCATGACTAACCAGGTAGGAAAGGGTTTTGTCCAATATTTTTAGACAAATTGATTTTGAATTACAGATTTCAAAGGATTTGTCTGACAAAAATTATTCAGATTTTTTTTTTTTTCAGTACTGAAGGGTTGAACCTAGGGCCTCTTTTACATATACTAGTCAAGTTCTCTGCTGCTGAGCTGTACCCCCAGCCCTCCCTTTCTTTTTCAGTACTGTGGAGCTGAACACAGGGCCTCACACATGCTAGGCAAGTGCTTTACTATTGAGCAATACCCCAATCCCCTTTTATTTTTTATTTATTTTGATACAAGGTCTTGCTAAATTGCAAAGGCTGCCTCTGGTCTCAAACCTGTGATTCCCCTGCCTCAGTCTCCTTAGTCACTGGGATAACAGACATGTGCCACGGTGGCCTGGTTATGATTTCTTTATTTTAATGACCGAGACCAAGGAAAGAAAAATTTAGAGAAGCATTAAGAGGGTGACAAGTCAAACGTCTCACTTATATTATTCAACGAATGTCCATTCCAACAGCAAATTTACTGCCAGACTTAAGTTCTAAATGAATGGTGCTTGCTGCTAATAGGTTCAAAAGTCAAAAGTCCTTGTAACAAAATGATTCCATCCCAAAATGTCTTTAGGCAGTTGTTTGCCTAGTGGGATAAGTCCTACCAGCCAAAAATCTACTAGTTTTTGTTGACTTCCATTTTCAATAATACTCTATCTCTGAAAGTGATGGTGGAGTAATGAGAAAAAAAAATAGCATTTAGAATATATTATAGAAGATGAGATCACTTTGTCGTCTTAACCAGTATGTTGTTGTTGTTAGGTGCCTTTGAGTCGAGTTCAACTCATAATGACCTTATGTACAATAGAACAAAACCGTCCCTGACACTCTGCCATGTCTGGCACTATGTCAATGGCTGATTGTTTTGAGATTGTTTCGAGAGTGGGCTGATGGGCCCTTCTCCCATTTTTGTAGTGCTGGGGATTGAATGCAGGGCCTTAGAGAGTGTAGAACAATGTTCTACCAACTGAGCTAAACTCTAGTCCCTTAACAAATATAATATTATTTTAATCTGATTAATGTTATTCTAGAATACAAACTGAAACTTAAATTTCTATATCATTTGACTACTTTGGCATTAAAAAGTCATTAAATATGTGTAGGTTTTATGGCTTCCTTTTATTTCCACTTAAAGCTTTAAAACCTTGAGAGACTGGAGGAAAATAGAACAAGATAACACACAGAGTGGTAACCTTCATTCATGTTATATCAGCATCCTACATTAAAACTGGTGTTCTCACCTCTGCATTTATACATGTGCTGGGTAACTTAAGCTTCCAAAATAAAAGAAAATAAGAGAAATAGGGAAGAACGTGAATCAAGAAGCAAGAGTATTTGACATTCATAGAGTGTCTTTTTAATGGTTGGTATTTTCATCTACCTCAGTTTAGGCTCTGGAGTCACCATGTTGAATTCTTTGCCTATAAATTTCTTTGTTGAACAAAACCTTAAAGGGCTTAGAACTGAAAACTTCATGTAGGCAATGCCCTGTGCTAGGAGTCTGTAGTAAGGAATACTACTATAGCAATCCCTGTTTACTTGAGGAGAATGTGTTCTAAGGCCCCCAGGGATGCCTGAAACTGAGGTTAGGACTGAATTCTATACAGTTGGGTCTGCCTCAATTGCTGATCAAATACCAGGCAGGTGAACATGGTCTGAGAAGCCAGTTAATGCCCTGGTTAAGGGGCTGAAGTAACCTCCACATTTACATTTTCATAGCAAACATCTTCCGGGTATTATTAATTAGGATTCAAGTTCCAATTCTTCCTCTTCCAAATGTTTTTTCACTTCTGGGATGAAGCATCGTTGGAATCATTCCACCAACAGGATGGCTATCACCCACGTTTTCTGATTATGTTGCCAGAACACTGGCAGATAATTCTTTATTTTGGTGAGCATGTGGGTTCTTTGCTTTTATTTCCTGACTTTCAGTATGTCCTTCAGCATTACCACATGACACCAGAGTTAATCTGTCCTTTCTGATTTTATGTCATGGTACCTTCTTTTCACTTTTAAGAATGTAGATTCTGTTGAGCATCTTCTTCCAGAAGAGCCTGGTTGCACTGAAATTGAAGACTTGCTCTTGATGGTATCCTTTTTCATTCATCAACTTCTTCAACTCTGCTGGAAGTGTGGCAGCAGCTTCTCCATTCTCTCCAGTAATTTATTTTTTCAACATACTGAGGAGTTGAACCAACGGCCTTGCACATGCTAGGCAAATGCTCTACCACTGAGGTGCACCCCCAGTACCTTTTCATCTTTTATCTTGAGGGAGGGTCTCACCAAACTGCACAGGCTGTCTGTGGCCTCAAACTTGCAATCCTCCTGCCTCAGCCTCCCAAATCACTTAGATTATAAGCATGTGCTACATAGCCTGGCTTTCCCCACCAATTTTTATATTTTTCAGTCCTAACCCATTTCTGATTCGTATAGCTATCTCTTCTTTGGAGCAAATGGTTTGTGTCACTGGTGTCAAGAAATCCTTTGCTGAAGTCCTTGTGTAGCCTTTCTGATGCAACGGGTTGCCACCAATTGGAACATATTTTCTGTTCATGGCTTCTGTCCACAAACTTAATGCCTTTTTCATCTTAGCTAAGTACTTATGTACTGTGGCTATAACTGTTGCAGTTTGAGGTATGACAGTGAAACTAACTTGAATTTCTTCTTCTTTCTTTACAATTTTAAGTATGGAATATTCTTTTTACTATTGATCTTATCAAACTCAGTATACATTTTTTCTTTTCTCATTAAGTTAATAACTATCACCTTGTCAATTAATGGGCACACTTCTTTTTGTTGTATCCTTAATGCCAGCATCACTATTCTAGCATTTTGTAACTTTTTTGTTGTTCTTTTTCGCCGTACTTGGGGACTGGCCCCAAGGCTTCCTTACATATAGTTTGCAAGTGCTCTACCTCTAGGCTGCACCCCATACCCACTTTTTCTTTTCTTTTCTTTTATCTTGAGACAGGGTCTTGTTAAGTTATGCAGGCTGCCTCTGGCCTGAGACTTGTGATCCTCCTGCCTCTGCCTCTCTCCTGAGTTTCTGGAATTACAGGTGTGAGCCATTGTGCCTGGCCTTAGGACCATTAAGTAAAATAAGGGCTACCTGAACATAAGAACTGTGATACCAGCAGCCATTGATAGGATAACTGAGATAGATACTAAGTGCCTAATGGGAAGGTAGCATATACAGTGTGGATATATTGGTCAAAGGAAAGATGCATGTCCTCATGGGATGGGAGGAATGAAGCACAATGGTGCTCAGATGGTATGCAATTTAAAATTTATGAATTGTTTATTTCTGGAACTTTTTATTTAATACTTTTGGACTGCAATTTACTGGAGACAACTGAAGCTACAGAAAGTGAAGTGCCATATTAGATAGCATCTATCTTCAAGAAAGGGCTGGGGTTTAGCTCAGTTGGTAGAGTGCTTCTCCACACTCCCTGAGGACCGAAGTTCAATCCCCAGCATAGCAAAAACAGGAGAAGGATGTGGCAATCTACTCCTGAAACAATCAGCCATTGAAAACCCTATGAGAGGGTCACTATGAGTCTAACCTGATGGCACCTAACAACAACAACATATTCAAGGAAAATAAATATGTATTGGCATTTACTATAGCAATATGGCCTGCTGCCATAGCACTGTGGCACCCGATCGATCCCATCAGATCTCAGAGGCTAAGTGGGGTTGGGCCTGGTAAGTACTTGGATGGGAGACTGCCTGGGAACACCAGCTATCATAGGCTTGGGAAAAGGACCCAGCAGTCCACTCTCAAAAATCAATCCACCATTGAAAACCCTATGAATAACAGATGTAGGGTCTCTATGAATCGGATACCAACTCCACAGCATCTAACAACAACATAGCAATATGATCTATGAGAAGCTGCTGTGAAGAAGCTTCCATGTACAGTCTTCATTATTCATAGATTCTATATTTATAAATTCTCATACTTGCTAAAATTTATTTGTAATCCCAAGATCAATACTTTCAGTGCTTTTGCAATAATGTATGTTGCTGCTGTTAGGTGCTGTCAAATCTTGTCCGACTCAGTTGCCCCAGCCCTCGGGGCTGTTCAACAAGGACCTAGAGTAGGGGGCGAATGAATGAGAGAGAGACAAGAGACACGAAGGATGAGAGCAAGACAGGCTGTCTGATCAAGCTCCAAAGTCTTTAATTTTTTGCTGTAGCTTAAATACACATGGAGGGGGAGGGGCGGGGCAAAAATGTCACAAGGGCCAGGGCTTCTTCAGTTCCTCCTGTAACCCTGACAACCTCTTTCAGATGGTAATTTCAATTCAAAGGTCACAATGCCCTGTGGCTCAACATCTACTATTTTCACCACACCCTGCACCTTTTCATCAGGGTATCTTGTAAAAAGTTACTTATGGTCTTAGCTCCCGGCACTCAGTGACCATCATATGGTTTTCAATGGCTGATTGAATAGGGTTGCTTTGGGAGTGGACTGCTGCATCCTTCTTCCAATTTGCTGTGCTAGGGATTAAACCCAGCTCCTTAGGAACTATGCAGCAGAGCTCTTCCAACAGAGATAAACCCCAGCCCTGCAAAAATATATAGATATACTCAAAGGGGAGACAAATTTGAGTTATCCAACCATCCTACAGTTGACTAAGGTGATGCTCAGCTTTCTTGTTTCAGCTCTCATTTTGCAAACAAGCATCTTTTCTGTGGTTTACATAGTGCTACATCATTTTTATTTCTGCATTTTCTGTTGGTGGTCTTGTGGTTTAAAATGTGCCTCAGGTGTACTGTTGAGGCATTGTATGGTGCCCCTAAGCCCAAGAAGCCTGCATGTATCTTATGGAGAAAAGCCTTGTTTAGGCCAGAATTGAAGTGCTGCTGGCAGTGAGTTCAGTGTTAAGGAATCAACAATGTATATTAAATAAAGGATTTTAAGGAAAACACACATAATATGAGGTTGCATGTTGATTGGTTGTGACTGGGGGCTCACAGGAACCCAACCTTGTTTTTCCTGTAGAAGCAATGCTTCAGTATTCCCCAACCCAGAATTCCACGTGACACTACTGTGAATACCAAGAATCGACAGATACTGGGTCACAAGCACACACTAAAGACAGTTTGCATAGATACATGGTGTAGACACAATACATAAGACCATCTTCAAGGAAAATAAATCTAACTGGGAAGGTAAAATATAAAGATAAATAAATAAACAAAGGTCTCAGGTATGGTGGCACTGCTCTGTGTATTCTTGGCTGTTTGGCAGAATTTCTGGTCACTAATCATTATAAGGGGCTAGGATTTAGCTCAGTTGGTAGAGCACCGCTCTGCAGTCTCTGAGGTCCTGAGTTCAATTCCCAGCACCACAAAAATGGGAGAAGGACGTGGCAATCCACTCCCAAGGAAATCCCAAAAAAACAATCAGCCATTGAAAACCCTATGAGGGTCGCTATGAGTTGGACACAACATGATGGCACCTAACAATAACAACAACAACAACACAATCATTATAAGCCCATTGCATACCCCAGTTGTGACAATGAAAAATATCTCCAAGCATTGCCAGATATCTCCTGAGAATCAAAATCACTCAAGTTGAACAGTTGGGCAACAAATATCTCTGCTGTGGATGAATATTCATGTGGCAAACTTCATATTGAACATTTGCTTTCAATTCTCTCATGTAAATACAGGAAGGGCTGGGATTTAGCTCAGTGGGTAGAGCGCTGCACTGCAACCTAACAACAACAACAACAAATACAGGATGGAATTGTTAGATCAATTAGGCACATTAAACTTTTTAAAAGTGATTGGAAATTCCTGTCAGCACTATGCAAGAGTTCAAGTTCCTCAACACCCTTGTCAATGCTTGGTATGAACACTCTGTCATTTTAGATGTTCTAATAGGAGTATGCTTGCAGCTGTACCACTGTGGTGTCCAATCCCATCAGATCTCGAAAGCTAAGCAGAATCAGGCCTGGTTAGTACTTGGATGGGAGACCTCCTGGGAACAGCAGGTGTGGTAGGCTTGGGAGAAGGACTCAGCAATTCACTCCCAAAAAACAATCTGCCATTGAAAACCCTATGAATAGCAGAGAAGTGGTAACAATATTGCTTCACCTGTTGTACACAGGGTCACTATGAGTTGAACACTGACTCACCTAATAACAACAACAACAGGAGTGTGATGGTGTCTCATGGTGGTTAGCTTGTGCTTCCTTGATGACTGAGAGTGTGGTGTGCCTTCACATGTTTACCTTCTTTGGTGGAGTCTCTCAGGGGTCATGGAGCTTTATCACCTGGCACCTATTAAAACCATTGTTTCATACATTTTGTCTAGGTTTTTAGTTGTTTCTAATCTGATCCCTGATAGTATGTCTTGACTGATAGCAGGACCTCAATCCTTGCACATACGTGTTTTTCTAGCAGTTACTCACAATCACGTAACTCTGCTATTATCATCTTCCTTTTCTTCAATTTTCAATCTTGTTGTTGTTAGGTGCCTTCAAGTTGGGTTCAGCTCATAGCAACCCTCATAGGCTTTTCAATGGCTGATTGTTTCGGATTGCTTCAGGAGTGGATTGTCATGTCCTCCTTCCATTTTTGCAGTACTGGGAATTGAACCTGGGTCCTCAGAGAGCACAGAGCAGCACTCTACCAACTGAGCTAAACCCCAGTCCCCAAATATTGTCGTTGTTAGGTGTCATTGAATTGGGTCCAACTTTTAGTGATGCTCATAGGGTTTTCAATGGCTGACTGTTTTGAGATTGTTTCCCTTTCCATAATCCTTAGATTTTTCACTTTTCTTGTTTTTGGCTTTCAACATTAGTTTATTTACTAAGAGTTTTATGTCATGTTACTGTGGCTTATCCTGGTTTATTGACTTCTGCCACACATCTTTAAAAGTGCCACATAGACTACATGATGTTCATGAATTTTAGTTTAGTAATCAGGATACTTAAAATAATTAAGAAAACAGATAGAGACTTACCTCAGGGGTCCTTAAAAGTGAACTTGTATAAAAGAAAGCTAGTGATAAAACTGAGAGTTATTGTTGGGTGCGGTGGCACACACCTGTAATCCTAGAATCTTGAGAGGTGGAGGCAGGAGGATGGTAAGTTTGAGAACAGAGGCAGTCTGCATAATTTAGCAAGACCCTGTCCTAAAAAAGTAAAAAACAAAACAAAACAAAACAACAAAACTGGGTTGGGGGTGCAGGTCAGTGATGCAGCACTCGCAAAGCATGTAAGCACAGGCCCTGGGTTCAACTCACAATAATACTGGAAAAAGGAGAAAAAAAAAAAAAAGAGAGAAAAAAGAAAAAAGTGGGAGTTACAAAATTATAGGGATAAAAGTTATGTAAATAAAGCAAAGCACAGACTGGGAGAAAATATTTGCAACATATTCAGATTTATACAACTTAAAACTAATAATCGCCAAAAGGTGTTACCTAATAGTCTATGAAAGGAGATGTGTGAATGGTCAATAATGTGCACATACAAAGATGTTCATCATCACTATCATCAGGGAAATGAAAATTACAAATACAACCATACCTCTACACACCCAAGAGAGTGTCTACTATTAAAAAGACTGACAATGCCAAAAGTTCAGTGACATGTAGAGGAACTGAAACTCTTATATGTTGCTGATGGGAACAAACTATTGTACAGCCACTTTGGAAAATGGAATGGCAATGTTTTTAATGCTAGATACTTTAACATTATTTAATAGCTTTGTCTTATGACCAACCAAATTCAGATACAGGTACTTTCTCTTTGAAAATGAAAACATATATCTACACAAAGACTTTTATATAAATGTTCATGAAAGAATTATTCATAATAGCTCAGACCTAGAAAACCCAAATGTTCATCAAAATGTGAGTGGAAAGACTGGAGTGTAGCTCCAGTGGTAGAGCACTAACCCGGCATATGCATGGCCCTGGATTCTATCCCCAGCACTGAGGGGAAAAAAAATGAATGGATAAATTGTATATGACCATACTAGAGAATATTAACCAACAAGAAAAATAGTGAATTGCCGATACATACTACAATATGGAAGGCTCTCAGAAATATTATGCTAACTGAAAGAAAGAGTGCATATATGTGATTTAATTTATATAATCCTAAAAATAGTAAAAACTATAGTTACATAAGGTAGAGCAGTTTCCTGGGATCAGGGCAGAGAACTGATTGCAAAAGAACAGAAGGGAAACTTTTAGGGTAAGGGAAATGTATATTTTGATTACATTGTAGTTATGCAGCTGTGTTGTTGTTGTGGTTGTCACTAGGTGCCCTTGAGTCGGTATCTGACTCATAGCGACCCTATGTACAACAGGCAAAACACTGTTGTCAGCACTTCTCTGCTGTTCATAGGGTTCTCAATGGCTGATTGATTTGGGGGAGTGAGTTGCCAGGTCCTTCTCCCAAGCTTGCAGCATCTGGTGTTCCCTGGTGGTCTCCCATCCAAGGACTAACCAGGCCCGACCCTGCTTAGCTTCCGAGATCTGATGGGATGAAACACCACAGTGCTACAGCTGCAGGCACACAACTGTGTACAATTGTCAAAATCCATCAAACTCCACAGTTAAAAGAATGGAATTATGCTGGTGGTGTACTCACTGTTAGAGTGCTTGCCCAAAATACAGAAGGCTCTCACTTAATTCCCAGCACCTCCCCCACCAAGAAAGGACCTTTATTGTTATGTAAGTTATACTTCATTAATGTTTGAGGGGCAATAAACTGGTGATATCTACATTGGAAAGATAAATGGGGAAGAACTATTTTCTAAAATAAATGATGTACCAGTATAGTGTCTGACCAGCCATCTAATTCAATTTTTAGGCTTTTCTGCATGTTGTTGCTATCCTTTCTGAAGGAACTCTTTTCTGTATGTTGTTGTTGTTAGGTGCCGTTGAGTCAAAACTGACTCATAGTGACCCTCAGATGGTTTTCAATGGCTCACTGTTCTGGTATTGCCTCAGGAGTGGATTGCTACATCCTTCTCCCACTTCTCTGGTGCTGGGAATCGAAGCCAGGACCTCAGAGACTGCAGCGCAGCACTCTACCAACTGAGCTAAATCCCAGTCCCTTTTTTGTATAGAACAATATAAAACTTTGAAGTGCTTTCAATCTTTATATGAAAATTTCAATATAAACACTACATAAATCGCTAGAAACATACTATATAAAACCAAACCAAACTTGCAAACACGTGACTAACAATTTATGCTGAGTAATAAAAACAGATTATTGACTCTACATAGTTTTTCTTTTAAAAATGTGTGTTGTTTTGCAGCAGTTGAAACAATTAATAAAAGGAGAACCTACAGAATATGAGAAAAATCTTTACATCCTATACATCAGACAGAGGATTAATTTCAAGGATATACAAAGAATTCAAAAAATTAAGCAGTAAAGTAACAAATAATCTAACAAGTAAGTGGACAATACAATTGAACAGACAGTTCTCAAAAGAAGAATTATAAATGGCCAACAAACATATGTAAAAATGTTCAATATCCTTAGTGATCAGGAAAATGCAAATCAAAACTACACAGATTCCATCTAACCCCAGGGAGAATAGGTAGCATCAACAACAACAAAAAAACAACAAATACTGGCAAAAATGTAGGGAGAAAGGAACTCTGTTACACTGCTGATGGTACTGAATATTAGTAATCATTATAGAAATCAGTATAGATTCCTCAAAAAATGAAAAATAGAACTACTATATGATTCAGTTATACCACTCCTCCATATATACCCAAAGGAAGATAAGTCATCATACCACAGGGATACCTGTACTTCCATGTTTATTGTGGCTCTCTTCACAATTGCAAGAATATGGAATTAGACCAGATGTCCATCAATAGATGATTGGATTTAAAATGTGGTATATGTACATGATGGAAGGTTATTCAGCA
>VMDO01024766.1:0-29207 GCA_007922755.1 Pedetes capensis | reverse complement strand
GCATGGAAGATATTGGCTGTAGGTCACACAGCTAGTGGGTTGGAGAGCGAGGCTTTGAGCTCAGATATTCAGACTGCACAGGGCCTTCTGAATACTCTATCACAGCAGAATAATCATTACCCCCATAGGACATGTGGGAAATCACCTGACTTTAGTATCAGGCAGGAACCCCTATATAATATATGTCTATCAGGTACCTCGCCTGCAGCCCTAGCCCTTATAGCATCTGATCCCATCAGATCTCAGAAGCAAAGCAGGGTCGGGCCTGGTTAGTACTTGGATGGGAGACCACTTGGGAACACCAGGTGCTGTAGGCTTGGGAGAAAGTCCCAGCAACCCACTCCCAAAAATCAATCTGCCATTGAAAACCCTATGAACAGCAGAGAAGCACTGACAATAGTGTTTCGCCTGTTGTACGTAGGGTTGCTGTGAGTCAGACACCGACTCAACATCACCTAACAACAACAACAACCAGGTACCTATGGTCTGAATGTCTGTTCTCTGAGGTTCTCTGTGTCTCTGAGGTTCTCTTGCTGACCAGCTACCAAAATCAGGAGCATTTTATTATGGCGGCCCAAATGGACTCAGCCTGAAACATAGGTTATCTGGTTGAAAACTGCCACAGTCCAGTGAAAGGCTCAAGGGGACAAGTCACCTACAGTTTAAATCAGCTCCCCTTTAGTGTGGGGAGACAAAGCTCAAGACAGACACATGCCGGGTGCGGTGGCGCATGCCTATAATCCCAGCAGCTCGGGAGGCGGAGGCAGGAGGATCACAAGTTCGAGACCAGAGGCAGTCTTCGTAACTTAGTGAGACCCTGTCTCAAAAAAATTTTTTTAAAAATGGGCTGGGGGTGCAGCTCAGTGGTCCAGCACTTGTAAAGCATACAGGCTCGAGGCCCTGGGTTCATCCCCCAGTACCAGGGATAAAAAAAAAAAAAAAGGCAGATGCATGAGGTGGGAGAGAGGGGAGATTTGTCTGGCCCGTGCCACCACAACAACAGGTAGGGAGCAGATGGGAGAATGGGCCAATGTCAAAAACTCATCCACACATTTCCTTCCCCTACTTTGCCCTACTTGCACATTTGATCTTCTTACCCTGTACATTGTAGGATGGCGCTGGGTTTGGCACAGTTGGTAGGGTGCGGCTCTACACACGCTGAGGCCCTGGGTTCGATCCCCACCCCTGCAAAAGATGGGAGAAGCACCTGGCAGCCCACTCCTGAAGCAATCAGCCATCAAAAACCCTCTGAAAAGCAGAGAAGCACTGACAATAGTGCCAGGCATGCCACAGTGTCGGGGAGTGTTTCGTCTGTTGTGCATAGGGTCGCTATGGGTAAGACCAGACTCGATGGCACCGAACAATACCTTAGGAAGGAGGAGATGACCTTGGTCGCTCCGGGGTTCCAGCATTTCAACTTCTTGTTGTTGTTGTTGTTAGGTGCCGTCAAGTCGGTATCTGACTCATAGCAACCCTCATAGGGTTTTCAATGGCTATTTCGGGATTGCCTTGGGAGTGGATTGCCAGGTCCTTCTCCCATTTTTGTGGTGCTGGGAATTGAACTCAGGACCTCAGAGACTGCAGTGCAGCACTCTACCAACTGAGCTAAATCCCAGCCCATGCATTTCAACTTAGCGCTCCCTTAACCAAAGAAGGATGTTTGTCCCTGCAGCCACATGCAGCCCCAAAGGACGGGCCTGGGAGGGCTGGTGAGGGTCTCAAGGCCCAGTCGGCCATTCTCACAGCACATGGCCCAAAAGGAAATGAACTGCGGGCATAGGAAGTTATGTTCAGTCTGCTGTCCCCAGGAGGTGGCCTACATGTGCACGGGGCGGGGGGCTGAAATCTCATCCCACCTGGATCCCCCTGCGGTCTTCCAACATGTCTGTACCCAGGATACCTAGGGCAGAGGGCGAAACAGACAAAGCTAAATCCAAATTGAAGAACTTATTGTGACCTCTTCCCTCAGCCTGTGTCATTGTCCAACCCAGTCTGTGAGAACACCAGAAGTCATGAGCCACAGGCAAATACTTACAATGTAAAGAACAGACACTTGTCTAGAAAAAGGAGGCTCCATTCCTGGCTGTGGCCCCCTTGCTGTGAGATCCCGAGCAAGTCAGTGCGCTTCTCTGAGCTGCAGTTCCCTTAGCTCTTCAGGAAAGATCGTGACACATGCTCTGCTCACCTCAGTCTTGAGAAGGAGGATAAAGTTGTCAAAAGCACAGCAGGCAGGTGGAGCAAGTTCTTCCAAATGACCCCTCCATATTTCCCTTCAGAAACTCACCCCAACTCTCCATCAGAATTACTGTGTATGTGCTGGGCACGGTGGCACACACCTGGAATCCCAGCACCTGGGAGGCTGAGGGAGGAGGATCTCAAGTTGGAGGCCAGCCTGGGCTATACAGTGAGATCCTTCTCAAAAAAGCAAAAAAAAAACAAAAACAAAAAAAAACCAGCATGGTAGCACATACCTATAATCCCAGTGACTTGGGAGGCAGAAGCAGGAGGATCACAGGTTCCAGGTCAGAGGTTAATTTAGCGAGACTCTGTCTCAACATAAAAAATACAAAAAAAAAAAAAAAAAGGGTCTGGGGGTACAGCTCAGTGGTAGAGTGCTTGCAAAGTATGTGTGAAGTCCTGGGTTCAACCCTCCAGTACTACCAAAAAAAAAAAGCAAAAAAATTTTGCATATGCTCCAGTCTAAAACCTGTCTTTGTCTGTCCTCTGTATATCCTCGGCTTCTAGTATCTTTAAACCTCCCTTGTCTACTTCTTTAGAATCACCGATAGCATGAAGTCCATCTCAGGTCTGTACTGTGGACAAAGCGCTTCCTGGTTCGTCTACACAGGAAGTGTTATTTTACAAGAAGCCTCTGCCACATTGGCGGAGGACCATTCTGTCCACCTGCACTAGGTTCTATTGGAACAGGGGAGTGTGCTAGAGGGAGGGTCCACTGAGCGTGGGGAGGCTGTGAGGGCAACAGAGTGGGCTCAACTGCTGTGGTCTGAATGGGGAACGATCCAAGGGTACGAAGCTGAAAGAGGGTTTACCTTGGGTCTCTGCAAGCACCTTCATTCTCCCTTGTCACCTCCTCTTCCTGATTGTTCACTTTGCAAGAGTTCAGTTGCCATTCCTTAAAAAAAAAAAAAAAAAAAAAAAAAAAAACCACCCCCTGACATGCCTTTGTGATATTAAAAAAAAAAAAAAAACCTGTGAAATGGGTTCACCTCTTCCCTGAGTACGATATTGAACCTCCCCACACGGTCACCTGGACACTAAATGTGTTAAAAATCACTCGTTGTCCGTTCTGTGTTTCAGAGGTTTGATTCCGTGGAGGACATCATCGAGCACTCCAAGTATTTTCCTATTATGCTAATTGACGGGAAAGATAAAACCGGGGCCCGCAGGGAACAGTGCTACCTAACCCAGCCACTCCCCCTCGCCAGACACTTCTCGCCTCGCTAGCCAGCTCCTTGTTTTAGCCTCAGTCCAATGAATCCAAGGCTTAAACCAGTTTGCATTTATTCCAAGCAAGCATTTTCTGCATGTTCAAGAGATGATTTTTTTTTCTTACTTTGCAAAAAGGAAAAACATTCTGTAATGGAACTTGGTAAATCAAACATGATTTTGAAAGCTTAAACCGCAGAAGAAATATGTATAACTTGCAATAATAAAAGCCATGTTTTAAAAGCATCCTCAAAAAAAAAAAAAAAAAAGCTACAAGCATGGTTAGTATGCTCATGTTCCAGAGGAGTATCAAAGGTGACAAGAAGTTACTGCTTAAATGTTTGCGGCTGGCACAGGATGTGTCTATGTGAGAATCCCAAACTGCTGCTCTCTGTAGGACCCTGGGCTGCCTTTCATTATATTGGAACTGCTTAGGCGAACGCACTGACAACATCTGGATGATTCCTTAGGCTAAAGATGTTGACAAATGTTGGCTCTATTTTATTTATAATTCTAGAAATTTAGTTATAGGAAAGGAATGTAGTAGGAGAAACAAGAGCATTTATGAATAACAACTGAAAGACAAAACGGGAAAGACTATGACGGCAGTGTGAAGAGCCTGCAGGACCAGTCTCCAGCCCACGCTGTGTACGGGAAACTTAAGCCAAAGAGAATTAGTAAATTCATCATAAGAATATGGGAAGGCCACAGCCCGTTCCTACCCGGGCAAGCATAAGTCTGAGTGAAAGTTAACTTCAATTATGGATTTCCATTCAAAGGTCAACAGATGTCCTCAAATTAGTGCTAATTAGTGTCCTCAAGGCATGGGATTTAGCTCAGTTGGTAGAGCACTGTGCTGCAGTCTCTGAGGTCCCAAGTTCAATTCCCACCACCGCAAAAATGGGAGAAGGACCTGGCAATCCACTCCCAAGGCAATCCCGAAACAATCGGCCATTGAAAACCCTATGAGGGTCGCTATGAGTCAGATACCGACTCGATGGCACCTAACAACAACAGTGTACTCAAATCAGAGCTCATGCCATAAGATTTTTCTCCTCTCGAGGTGAAGAAGATTAACTTTTATTCCTGCTTCACAACACAGATGAGAGAGTGGATATTCAACCAAGTTATCGATCTCACTCCATACAAGAAGCAAGCCCAGACTGTAACCCATTTTGCCAGGTTCTACGTGAGGGCATCTCCCCAAACACATGGTCTGCCTTGTGGAATTTTACAGTCCAGTTGAAAAACTGTATTAAAAGCGAAAGATAAACAATTGGAAAGTACAAATTTGCCCACCTTAAAATAAATAAATTCTTATAGAGTGGGGTGAGTCTAAAAGAAAAAACATATGATCGAAATTAATAGTACATCATGACTTCAACCATGACCAAAGTCCACACATAAAACTCGTGAGATATTTCTATAATTGGAGCTTTCATGCAGAAATAAAACCAAAGAGGATGAAAAGGCGAGAGAATCAAATGAAAATAGCACCAGCAATATCTGGGGTTGTCTCTTCTATAAAATATCCATAGATAGAACTCTTGGCATATCTCCCCACAAACTCCCCACAAACACCTGCTCTCCTTCGCAAGGTCAGTGGGAAATGCTGTGTTATGTTAGATCAGCATGGGTGAAGAAAGTTGGATAAAGGGGATACTGGAGGTAGGCGGAGAGCCCCTTCAGGCTGCTACCCATGAGACAAAAGAGAAAAGGCTAGGGGAGAATAAGAAAACCATAATACCGAGCCACAGCTCTGCAGTCTCGACCAGCTGGTGGTGAATCTGGAGCAAACAGGACCTGAGGAAGAGACTCTCACGCTCGCCAGAAATGGCCAGGCCCCAGAGCCCTTCCATGCCAAAGCATGGACTGGAACTGCCCTGAAAGAACACATGCTCTTCCAGGGCTGTGGCAGACCCAGAGGGCACTGCCCAGAGAGGCTGTTCACTAATTTGCTGATCTGCAGTTCTTATAAAGGACGCCCCAGTCTCCCACCTCCACGCCTGCCAAACAATGCTCCCCTGTTTGCTGTTTACAGTGCTGATTGTAATGAAGACATTTTGATTGTAATAGATTGTTAAAAAATAGGCTATATAAGGTTTAACTGCATTTTATTCTGATAACAGTTCTATACATAAGACAGGGCAGATCTTCCTAAAGCATTTTAGAATTCGGGAAATTACACCTTGTGGTCAAAATCTTTCAGTGACATAATTGTGACTACAACTCAGGTTCTTCTGTTCCCTGTTTATCTACTTTATTGGATCTGTTACTGAAATTTCAATGCCATGGGCTTGGGCAAGCCCAAATTCCAAAGTGTTTTAATCCTTCTCCAGCTATTATTGCATTTTCAGAGTAAAAGTGTCACTTGATACTTAGCCTCAGTATAGTGAAATTTTAGCTGTATCTGAATTTGGCACCTATGCACTCTAGATAGTGCTTGTAAATAATCCCCACTCTGAGTCTGTCTTTGCCTTCTCTTTAGGGAAATATTATCATAGCACTTGTTGGCATTCTGCGCATGTATTCATTGCTAGGCACTATTGTAAATGTTGGGAATGTCGGAGTGAATAAGAAAGACAGATGGCAAGGAAGCATGTAAATAAATAAAACAGTCTGAAGTCGTTTCCCATTCCTCTGTTATATTTCCACTTTAAAACTTACCACTGAGTGGTGAGCCCAACATTAAATATTTTAGTGAAGCTCCTTTGAGACGGCTTTAAAAAGTACTGAACCAGAAAAATCTTAAATTATCCCCAACTTATTTCACAGAAATCTTCCTCTGTTGGGATTTGTGCGTGTGTGTGCTTGAGCAAACTGCACCGTAACTGTAATCAATGAAATCTGATCTAACTGCAATGGAAACATGAAATACGCCCAATGTCATTTGTGTATGTGCTCAGACACATAGTTTGGTGATAGCCTATTACAGTAGATGATTAGCATTCTATTTGTGTATCTGTTTTTTATCCTTATTAATATTTGTTCCAGCTAAGCCCATTTGCTCTTTTCTGGACACTTGTGATTTATAGCTGTGCAAACTGAAATGAAAGCAAATACGTGATTAAATGTTTTAATATTTCCTGTAACTGGGTATTGAAGGAGGGAATTCAAAGCATAGTTTAATTTTCTTTGTTTCATGCCCAATTGCCATTAACGCACCTTTGAAATCCTGTTTAGGTCAATTTAGGAAAATTTTTCTAGAACAATTATTGACCTATAAGTATTATACTGATTCTGGAGGTAAAGATGAAAAAGATAATTTCTATGATTGAGAGCTCAGAGCCAGGCAGGCAAGACACATCTGAATAACCACCTTTCTAGGTAGGAAGCAACATCTCATTGTACCTTTGATTTGCATTTCCTTGATAATATGTGACGCTGAGCACCTTTTCACAGACATGTTACCCATTATCAAATAACAAAAGAGACAAAGTGTTGGCAAGGATGCGGATCCGTTGGAACCCTATACCCTGCTGATGGGGACATCAAATGGTACAGGCACCATAGAAGACAATACAGAGTTTCCTCAAAAAATTAAAAATAAAACTGCTACAAGATCCAGTGATCCCAGTTCTGGGTACATACACAAAAGAATTAAAATCGGGATCTCAAAGAGCTATCTGCACCCTATATTCATTGCAACATTATTCACAATAACAAAGATATGAAAACAACCTAAATGCTCATCACCAAGAGAATGGGTAAAGGAAATATGTTACATACATAAAATGGAATACTATTCAGCATTAATAAAGAAGGAAATCCCATCATACATGACAACATGAGCTGAACCTGGAGGACATTATGCTAAGTGAAATAAGCCAAACACAGAAAGACAAATACTGTGTCATTTCACTTGTATGTGAAATCTAAAATAATTAAACTCATGGAAACAGGGAGTAGAATGGTGGTTGCCAGGGACTGGAGGAGGGGAAAATGGGATTTAGCTCAGTAGGTAGAGCACTGCACTGCAGTCTCTGAGGTCCCGGGTTCAATTCCCAGCACCCCAAAAATGGAAGAAGGGCCTGGCAATCCACTCCCAAGGCAATCCCGAAACAGTCAGCCATTGAAAACCCTATGAGGGTCGCTATGAGTCGGATACCGACTCGACGGCACCTAACAACAACAACATGGAAACAGGGAGTAGAATGGTGGTTGCCACGGACTGGAGGAGGGTAAAATGAGGAGTTTCTCAATGGGTACAAGGTTTCAGTTATACCAGATGAACACGTTCAAGAGATCTGCCACACAACATTTAAGTGTACAACAATAATGTGTTTGTACACTTAAACTTTTCTAAGAAAGTGGGCCTCATACTATGTATTCTTACCACAAAAGGCCAGGAGGTGGAAAGTTTGGGAGGCAATGGGTATGTTTATTACCATGATTATTTTGATGTCTTCATATGTGTATGCATACCCCCAAATTCATCAAACTGTATGCACTAAATATGTCCAGCTTTTCCTATATCCCCTATACTTCAATAGCCTACAGCCATACCACTGTGGCGTCCGATCCCATCAGATCTCAGAAGCTAAGCAGAGTTGGGCCTGATTAGTACTTGGATGGGAGACCACCTGGGAACACTAAGTGCTGTAGGCTTGGGAGAAGGATCTGGTAACCTATTCCCAAAATACAATCAGCCATGGAAAACCCTATGAATAGCAGAGAAGCACTGACAATAGTGTTTTGTCTGTCATACATGGGATCATTATGACTCAGATACCGACTCAAGGACACCTAAGAACAACAACATACCTCAATAAATCTGTTATTTTTATAGAAGGTACACATTTTATCAGAATCATGCAATGCAGAATAATATACTTGGTAATGCTTTCCCTTGTACCACCACAGTACCAACGGTGGGCAGGAACAGAGGGATGAGGAGCGCATAGTAAAGGAAGTTTTCACAGAGAAGACATTCAGGCAGGGACTTGCAGGGTGTCCTGAGAGCACAGTTTTAGAATGCAAGTACCTTGTCTGTCTTTTATTAGTCTAGTTTTGGGTGCTCCTGTCTTTTTTTTTTTTTTTTCTTTTGCAACACTAGGGGTTGAACCCAGGGCCTCACACTTGCATGCTTTACAAGTGCGGTACTACTGAGCTGCACCCCTAGCCCTTTTATTTATTATTATGTTTTGTGGGGGGGACTGGGAGTGGATCTCAGGGCCTTGCACTTGCATCTTTGCAAGTACTGGACCACTGAGCTGCAGCCCCAGCCCATTTTTTTTACTTTTGAGACAGTCTCACCAAATTATGCAGACTGCTTCTGGTCTCAAACTTGCAATCCTCCTGCCTTCTCCTCCTGAGTTGCTGGGGTTACAGGCATGAGCCACTGTGTTCAGCTTATTTATTTATTTTAGTTTGAGACAGGGTCTCGCTAAGTTATGCGAGCTTACTTATTTATTTTATTTTGAGACAGGGTCTCGCTAAATTATGCGGGCTCCCTCTTGTCTCGAACTTGTGATCCCCTCGCCACCTCCTAAATCTCTGGGATTACAGGCATGAGCCACCACCTCTGGCAGGTATTCCTGTCTTAAAGGCACTAGTCTAGGTCCTGGAGAATCAAGCAGGGACCACGTGTTGAGAAAGTAAGTGATGACAACAGAAACAGGAGACATGTCCTTTCCTGAGGGAAAGGACAGATGATTTATTTATCGGTTCTCGAGAAACTGGCGCACCATCCAGAAAAACAAAATACAATTATGTCTGTACTTCAAATCATATACAAAAATATGTTCATTATAAATCAAATAGCTAAAAGCAAAAAGCAAAGTTGAAATTGAGTGATATATTTTCATCTAATAATTTTTATGACTTTGGGGTAGAGGAAGAGTCCTTAAACAAGATGAAAACATAAATCATAAAAGGAAAGATTGATAGATTCATTATCCTCGAACTGTAAATGTTTGGAAAAGTTAGACAAAGTCAAAAGGCAATTAAACAACCTAATATGCATGAGCTAAGGACAAAAACAAGAAATTTACACACAGAGAGAAAAGGCCCAGCCCTGGAAGTTAAGATATCCAGCCTTGTTATTTGGGTGGTTATCACAACCGAACAGATGGAATTGTCAGTGTTAGCCCTGTAGGAGGAAATTCAACAAGAAACAAGTTGATTCCCAGCACAAAAATATGGCAAGACTTGAGAATTGGCATCATCACTTGCCTTGAAGACTGGTAAAGGGACTGGGGTAAAAAGAGGAGTTTTCATCCACAGTTACTATAAGAATCCATTATAATCAACACATTTCTCCCCCAGGAACCGGAAATTTACTCAGGCAGGCTATCTTTGGTAGCCATTGAGAGGACATACCCCCAGGAAATATTTCAAATCAGGCATATAAAATGCAACTAAAAAAATATGAGATGAATCCTGGGCCAAAAAATGGAATTCAAGTGAAAGTTTTACTCTAAATATTTAGAATCTCAGCCCCTCTTAAACATTTGGCTCCCAGGAGAAGCAACAGAATTATAACCACGAACTAAGAGAGCAGAGTAATGGTACTTCCAATACTGACATGCGCTAAACCCCAACAAAAGAAACTGATATGGACTCTATCAGGCTACAGGGAAGACCCACACAGCCACATACACGTTTCAATCTGCATTGCTGTGCCTCACTCTTAAGTATGAACAGTCAAGAGCTGGGAGGAAAGCTTTCAGTAGGAAAGACATCAAAGAAGCTAAAAGAGAGAAAAAAATTTAACTCAAGGAAAGGATGTAACATAGGATGTTGAAGAAAAGTACACAGAGACATATACTTAATATCATTAGAGAGGAAAGACAGGGAACCCATGAGATGTCAGTGGAATGGTACATAAATAAACAAGTACTTAGAAGCAAAAATTGAGAATGCTAAAAGAAAAAAATAGATAAAACTATAAAAATAGTCGGGAATTTTAGCACGTAATTGCCAGAAACTGATAAGGTAAGAAAGCAAACAAACTAAGGGCAGAGAAGATTATGTGACTATCAACCAACTCAAGGGTACCTAACAACAAACAATAATCAACCAATTAGATCTGTCACTTACAGAACAGTTTACAGATCAGATAGAGAATTCATATTCTTTCCTAATTTACACAGAACATTCAGCAAAAAGGACCATCTCCTGAGGCCTAAAGCAATGCTCAATAATTTTTAAAGGACTGCAAAGAATATATGGGTTATATTCTTTGGGACAAAACACATTTTTTAAAGAATTAAATCAGAAGTCAATAATTAGATACCTGGAAAAATCTCCAAATATTTGGAAATGAAGCAATACATTTCTATATCACTATAGTAAAAGAAGAAAATAAAAGGGAACTTTAAAATATTTCAAACTGGTAATTAAATGATGCATTCCAAAATGTGAGAGATGCAGCAACATTTTAAATAAAAGTTTCATATAAGCATTCATAGCTTAATGGTTTTAAATGGTCATTTTCAAAAAAAAAAAAAGGCCTAAAATTAAGTAGCTTGGTTTCTCCCACAAGTCATAAAGACAGCAAAAGAAGTAAACTCAAAAGAAGTAAAAAGAAGGAGATATTACAGAGCAGAAATCAAAGAAATAAAAAAAAAAACAAGGAAAAGCAACAGAAGAAAATGTTAGAACTTTGAAAAGATTAAGAAAATTAACAAGGAACCAATTCAAGTAATGAAAAATATAAGGAATAAACACATGAACTACTAATAGGGACTAAAAGAAGGGTCAACACAACAGATCCTATAGACATTGAAGAAATGTCATTGAAGGAATATCAGAGATACTTTTATTCCAGTGAAATGGAAAATATAATTTCATAGATATAAGACCAATACAAGAAAAAATGGAATATCTGAATTGTATTTCATCTTTAAAGGAAATTACAAACTTTCCCACAAAAGTCTAGAATAAGACAGATCCTATCAACATTTAAAGAAAACAATAATACCAAACTTAAAAACTGTTTCAGAAAATAAATAGCACCTCCAGTCACTTTTTACAAAAGGCTGGTATAACACCAATTATTAATAAATAAGTAAACCTGATGCAAAATACAAAGAAATAAAGTTATAGACTAATATAGTTGACCAACAAAGATACAAAAAATTCTTAACAAAATATTAGCAAACCAGTGGGAGACAGCCATGCTGGCCTAAGTAGCTTTGTCATTGAGTAGAGACAATAAGATTAAAGAAAAACACTCTGAACATCAGTATCATCCTCTAGTTGATAGAGATACTTTTGCTTGGGTTTATGACATGTACGGTGAGGGTGTGAACAATAGGTAAATGGACGGCAGGTCGTGGTCATGTGAAATCTGAAGGGAAGGCAGACAGTCCAAAGGACAGATCACATTCAACTTTGTGAACCAAGAGTTTATTGGGGTTTCTCACAGGCGTGTGGGTGAATCACTGATTCTAAGAAATTCCCACCAGGATGTCCTTCAGGAAGCTGCACCACTGTCAGGTCCCTCTGAGCACTGGGCTCACTTACAAGAGCAGCCCTTTCTCTCTCCCAGTGTTGAGGTTACTCACAAGAGCAAGCATGACTCCCTGGCAGCCTCAGGGGCAGCTGTTCCACCATCAAGTCCCACACTCGGCCGATCATTCACCTTTATATAATTCAGAGTCACGTGCTGCTGGGCAGGAGCGACTTGTGATGGACACCTCAGGGGAGGGTCTTATGGGGTCCCATGAGGGTCTCTGACTCTCCTCTCTTCCCTCCAAGAAAGAATGCTGGGAGCTCTCTTACCACTACAATAGGCCTAGCCATCCTGTAGGGTTTTGCCTATTTTGTTGCCATGCTTACAAGGCCATGGGGCCCCTCAGGTCATTCTAAGTATTCCACATCAAGAGGGCCAAGATGGAGATCAGCATATCCAGCCTGTGTCCAGCCCAGAGGAACCTGCTCCACTACAGTGGTGGGAACTGGCTTCTTGCTTTTGGAATGGAAGGTTACAGCTACACAAGGTGATAAGACAAGAATGAGCCAGGGGACACAGCGTTAGAGGTGGAGACATCACTATGAATTCATGTTTAGTTTACTGTAAGTACATATGCATGAATATAGAAAAAGGTACAAATGTGTGTATCATTCTATGTTGTGCTGCTGTAACAAAATACCTGACATCGCATCCTATGAAAACAACAACAATTTATTTCTCACAGTCCTGGAGACTAAGAAATCCAAGATCAAAGCACTGGCAGGTTTATTGTCTGGCGAGGGTTTGATTCCACGTCCAAGATGTCATTTCAAACACCATATCCTCTGGAACAGAGGAATATCAGTGTCCTTACTTGGTAGAAGGCAAAAGATTAAAAGGATTGAAAAAGAGTGAAGCCTCTTTCATAAGATCTGCAGTCCCTTTCATAAGGGAGGAGCCTTCATGGCCTAATCACTTCCTAAAGACCCCATATCTTAATACTATCTTATTGGCAACAGCTGAATCCCGGAGGGAATATTCAAACCACAGCAGGATGTATGCACATATTGGGGTATATACACACATTCCAAAGTGCTGTCCATTGGAGAGGCTAGACGCAATGAAACTCCAGCAGCAGTGGGCACAAACCCTTGTTTCCAATATCATCCAGTACGAGAAACCAGGGCTCCATGGAGAAAGAGCTGATCGTAAAGCTAAAGTAAGAACCACGCCTGATCACCCAGGAACGCCTCATAGAACTAGAAAGGAAAGAAGGGCTCGAAATGCCTGCACACGGGGAGGGATGTCACAGGGACACAGGAGCCACTGAAAGAGCTCCCAATGTAATGATCTGAGTGGCAAAATAAATAAGTAGTACCAGATTATAATCAAAAGCATAAAATAAGTGATGGACAATTGACAGGTGTCTCATACAGAAAAATTCCAAATATTTTATGTAGATAGAGTGCTCTCAAGGATGTGGACTATGCACAGCGACTTCCTTCCAAGGCCTACTTCATGGAAGGAGAGGGAAAAATTAACTTTATGGTGGAGAAACCGACACCCACCACCTCAACCACATGGTCAAGCCCGACCCCATTAGTGATGACTGAGCCCTCTTGAGAGCATACACCCTTGAAATGATGCAACACAAATGCACTTTACCTCTGTGACTTTTCATCCCAAAAAGCCATGAGCACCATCTCTTCATGAGAAAAATATCAGATAGCTCTAGACTAAGGAACATTCTACAAAATACCCAACTGTTGTTGTTAGGTGCCGTCGAGTCAGTATCCGACTCATAGCGACCCTCATAGGGTTTTCAATGGCTGACTGTTTTCAGGATTGCCTTGGGAGTGGATTGCCAGGTCCTTCTCCCATTTTTGCGGTGCTGGGAATTGAACTTGGAACCTCAGAGACTGCAGCGCAGCGCTCTACCAACTGAGCTAAATCCCAGCCCCTTCAAATCTCTTAAAGTCATCAAAAACAAAAGTCTGAGAAGCTTTCACAGTCAGGATAAGCCTAAGGAGCTGTGACAAGCAAATGAAATATGCTGGATGGCATCCAGGGGCAGAAAAATGACAATAGGTAAAAGCTAAAGGAAGCCAAACAGAGTATGGACTTTGGTTGATAATAATGTGTCACACTGTTTCATTTGTTCATAACAAATATGTTCATTCCATGTGTAAGGTGTAGATCTTACAAGACTTTAGCAATAGGAGAAACAGACAATTATAGAGGAATTCTCCATGCTATCTTTGCAAATTTTTCATAAATTTAAACTTAATCTAAAACAAAAAGTATATTTTTTCTTTTCCAGTAATCTTATGTTACTAGTAATTTTTTAGTGGACAACTTAACGGGACTCATTAAAAGTATTTTTAAAAAGCAATTGGAGGGGTTGGAAATGTAACTCAGTGGTAGAGCACTTGCCTAGCATTCATGAGGCCCTGGGTTCAATCCCCAGGACACCCACACACCAAAAAAGCAACTGGCTACAGAGATTAGCTAATTGGGTTAAAGAAATAGGATCCAAATACACGATATCTAAAGAGATTCAGTTTTGATCTCACACACAAAAGCTAATTAGTGAAAGTTAGAAAAGTTATTTCATGAAAATGGCAACCCAAAGAGAGCAGGGCAGCCATATTTGTATTACACAAAATAGACTTTGAGGCAAAGGCTATGAGAACCAAGAAGGACATTGTATAATGACTCAAGCTATCCCAACAAACAAAGGAAAGCATTGTATAGTGATAAAAGCATCAACTCCCATGGGCTATACCATAATTATACATCTTTATGCACTTTAACTTTAGACTTGCCAAATACATGCAAACACTGGCAGAATTAAAGGAAGAAGTAGATGACACTTCAATAGCAGGAACCTTTAATACTCCATTTTCAGTTATGAATAGAACAACCATGTAGGAGATCAATAACAAAATATTTTAACAACAATATAGACAGAATTAACCCAACAGACACATACAAAACATGCCACCCGAAACAGTAAACTATGCATTTCCGTTAAGGACACAGGAAGCAACCTCTAGTATGTATCACATGTTATGCCACAAAACAAATCCTAACAAATTTAAGAAGATTAAAATCAAGCTGAGAGCAGCAGCAAATGCTTGTAATCCCAATGATGTGGGAGGCTGAAGTGGGAGGATTGCAACTTCAAGGCCAGAGGCAGATTATGTAACTTACTGAGACCTTGTCTCAAAATGAAAAATTGAAAAAAGAGGCAAGAGGTACAGCTTAGTAGTAGACCACTTGCCAAGCATGCACAAGGCTCTGGGTTCAATCCTTCAGTACGGAGGGGAAAAGAAGATTAAATGATACGAAATATCTTCTCTGACCACAATGAAATGAAACTATAAATTAGTAGCAAAAGAAAAAAAAAAGAAAATCCACAAATACATAGAAATTAAGTAATCCAGTCTTAGGCAACCAACAGGACAAAGAAGAAACAAATCATAAGGCAATTTGAAAAATAATCTGGAGGGAAATGAAAACAAAGATGCATACATCCAAATTATAGGATGCAGGAAAAACAATACTAAGAGGGAAGTGTATAGTCATACATGCTTAAATTAAAAGGAAAAATATTTCAAATAAACAACTTTATACATCAAGGTACTAAAAACAAAACAAAAGACTAGACCAAAACATAGCAGAAGAAAAGAAGTAATAAAGATTAGATCAGAGAGAAACAAATTAGAAACTACAAAAACAATAGAAAAAGTTAACAAATCCAACAGCTGTTTTTATCTAATAAACAAAATTGATAAACTTGTAGCTATGCATACGAAGAAAAAAGAATAAAAGTAATGGGAAAAAACTAGAAGTAGAAATAAAATAGGGGATGTTACAACTGAGGCCACAAAGATAGGAAACTGTGCCTTATAGGTGTAGGTGTGTGTCTTATAAAGTCACCAGGATTCAATCGTGGGAATCCATCTTAATGACCTTACTGAATCGTAATCATCTTCCAAAGTCCTCACTTCTAAATACCATATTCAATTAAGTTTCCATCCTCTTACCACCTCACAATGGATATTAAATTTCAACGTATGGAGCTTGTGGGATGTTCTTGAACTCTAGCCAACTAGAGCAGTGACATTTGAATAAAGACCTGCACACAGTGAAGACATGTGACTTTCTGGACCAAAAGCAGTCCAAGCAGAGAGATTTGCTTATGTTAGGGCCTGAGGCAGGCACATACTCACCAAGTTCATGCACTGACTCAACTAACAAGAGTAGTTGTTGTTGTTGTTGTTGTTCTTAGGTGCCGTCCAGTCGTGTCCGACTCATAGTGACCCTCATAGGGTTTCCAATGGCTGATTGTTTCGGGATTGCCTTGGGAGTGGGTTGCCACATCCTTCTCCTGTTTTTGTGGTGCTGGGAATCGAACTCAGGACCTCAGAGACTGCAAAGCGGCGCTCTACCAACTGAGCTACATCCCAGCCCAGCTAACCAGTCTAGCCACCATTTTCTGTCCCTGTCTGTTTCTCTCTCCATGCCAAGCACTCCATGACCTGACTGCTCACAGCGGCGCCCCTGGTGGCCACTTCTAGAAGTGCTCACAATTTCAAGCAGCCATACCAATCTGGCATGGGATCTCATCAGATCTCGGAAGCTCAGCAGGGTCAGGCCTGGGTAGTACTTGGATTGGAGGCCACCTGGGAACACCAGGTGCTGTAGGCTTGGAAGAAGCACCTGGTGGCCCACTCCCAAAACTCAATCAGCCATTGAAAACCCTATGAATAGCAGAAAAGCACGGACACAGTGCCAGGCATGGCAGTGTCAGGTAGTGTTTCATCTGTTGTACACAGGGCATCATGAGTTGGATGCCACTTGACAGCACCTAACAACTGCACCAGGAATCAAAGGGCATGCCTGATCTAATCAGACCAATTCTGTCCCCCTTCAGCACTGGCCTAAGAGGGGGAAATAGACCTTTTACATGGAGATTAAATGTCAGAGGATACCCAAGCAAATGCTGGTGAGAAAGCAATTGTGGGAGACTAGGGTAGGAGCCAATCCTACCGGAGCAGATTTTTAACACTAAGCCACTATAGCCAAAAAGGTACTACTAGGAAATGGAGGATGCGACAAAGGCACTACTGCACATCAGTGGGAAGAGGGTGGTTTATTTAAATAAAAATCTCTGGAACAGCTGACTATCAACAGTATGGGCGAGGGCTTTCCTTTCACCTCTATAGAAATAAATTCCATGACAAATGCATGTTGAAAGATAAAAATATAACAAAGGCGATGCAGGAGAAAGCCTGGGAGGATGTGTCATGGCTCTGGCATCTGTGACAGTGATGTCAGGGAGAACTCTGAAGCAAGAGAGGAAACTCAACAAAGCAAGGGAAATGAAGATACATGTGCCTGAGTAAATATTTAAAATTCAGCACAAGAGACAATAAACAGAGGCAGAAGACCAAGAAGAGGCTGTGAAAAACATGTGAAGCGCAAACATCTGGTAAATAAATGACTCCTATAGAAAACGTATAAATAGCTCCCATAAATGGATGCAGTAACGACAATCAGCGCAGTTGAAAACCAGTCAAAGGACGAAAGCATTCGTTCCACAGAGGACGTCCTCACGCGCCTAGGCACAGCAAAGCAGGTCCAGTTCACAGTGATCAGGAAGCACCACGACAGTCACACAGGGCTCACTGTTCTTCACCCAACCAGAGACAAACAGCTCACAAGACGAGCTGGGGGCACAAGGAGGGCAAGACAACAGGCTCCGTAATCTTTCCATGACAACAGGCACTGGAATTACGACCACTCTTTGGAAACTCATCTGGCAAACTCTGACAAAATTAAGAATGTGTATCCTTTCACTCACCATCTGTAGTTCTGGAAATTCTGTAAAGTTTTATCCTTTTTTTTTTTTTTTTTTTGAGACAGGGTCTCGCTAAATTACGCAGACTGCTTCTGGTCTCGAACTTGCGATCCTCCTGCCTCCACCTCCAGAGCCGCTGGGATTACAGGCATGCGCCACCGTGCCCAGCCTATAGAGTTAAGTTCTATAAAAGTCAAAGCTGTTTGCTGAAGAAGGAAGTATATAGGTAAAAGGTGTTTAATGAAGTATTGTCTGCCCAGTGACAACACAAAAAATAAATGAAATGTATTAATAAAAGATTGGTTAAATTAATGGAGATATGTCCATGCTGTGGAATATCATGCAACTATTTCAAAGAATGGCTTCAGTGTTGCATCAATATTCCTCTCGGGGTAGGTATTATGTTAAATGATAAAATCACCTTATGGGAAAATGTGAACAAAATTATCCTATGTTTATAAAAACGTGAAGTCTGCAGAGGTAGCTCAGTGGTAGAACAGTAGCCTAGCGTGTGCAGGGCCCTGTGTTCAATCCCAAGCACTACTAAAATAATAAAATAAAATAAGAACAACTACATCCTGCAATGTATATCTGGCCAAATTTTTAGACTGGAGTATATAAGAATATACTAGAATACCATAAATAAAAATCAATTCAAAATGGATAAAAGATTTAAATGTAAGAGGTAAACCATAAAACTCCTTGGAGAGATTGTGAGGAACATCTTGACCTTGGCCTTCGTAATGATTTTTTTGGATATTATACCAAAAGCTCAGACTACAAAAGTAAAAATAAATAAATGAGGCTACATCAAACTAAAAACCTTCTGTACAGCAAAGTAAACAATCAATAAAATCAAAAGACAACCAAAGGATTGGGAAAAATATGTGTAAAACACATATCTGATAAGAGGTTAATATCTACAATTTATAAAGTTAGTTAGGTGCTGTTGAGTCGTGGCTGACTCATGGCAACCCTTATAGGGTTTTCCATGGCTGATTGTTTCGGGATTGCCTCGGGAACAGGTTGCCACATCCTTCTCCCGTTTTTGTGGTGCTGGGAATCAAACTCAGGACCTCAGAGACTGCAGAGCGGTGCTCTACCAACTGAGCTAAATCCCAGCCCACAATCTATAAAGAACTCTTACAAATCCACAACAGAAAAATAAACAAACTGAAAAATGGGCAAAAGACCTGAAAGAAATATTTCTCCAGAGAAAACATGCAATTTGCCAAGAACACATGAAAAGATACTCAATGTCACTGGTGATCAGGGAAGTGCACGTTAAAACCACTGTGAGACACCACTGTGAGACCCATTAGGATGTCTAGTAGGTAAGAGACAACAACCAAATGTTGGGGAGTTGTAGAGAAAAAGGAACCCTGGGTTGACAGAAATGTAGACTGGTAGAGCCTTTATTGAAAACAGTATAGAGGTTTCTAAAGAAATTAAAAATAGAACTACCATATGACCCAGCAATCCTTTTTCTGCAGATAGACCCAAAGGAGATGAAATCACTGCCTCATGAAGATGTCTACACTCCTGTGTTCACGGCAGCATGAGCCACAACAGACAAGATATGGAAAGCACCTCACTGCCTGCTGATGGAAAAATGGTTAAAGAAAATGTCATATACAAGAGAAGAAAAGAGAGAGAGAGAGAAAGGAAGGGAAAGAGAGAGAGAGAAGAGAAGAGAAGAGAAGAGAAGAGAAGAGAAGGAAGGAAGAAAGAAAGAAAAAAGAAAGAACGAACGAACGAACAGACCTGGAAACAAACATTAAAACAATGATCATCTTTTCTTTCTTTTCTTTTTCTTTCTTTCTCTCTCTCTCTCTCTCTCTCTCTCTCTCTCTCTCTCTCTCTCTCTCTCTCTCTCTCCCTTTTATTTTTTTACATAGGAGGGATTGTGCACTTGGAGTTTGTTTCTCCAAATCAAATGGTCAACCAAGATTTTTACTATCTGGAAGTTTTGAGAAGGTTGCCTCACAATTTGCAGAGGAAACGTCCCAAGCTGTGGCAAGCAGCTGACTGGTTCTTCCAGCTGCCAATGCGCTTGCCCACACCACACTTGGGTACTCAGCAGTTTTTTATGAAAAATGGCAGGACCCTCCTGCCCCACACTCCCTATTCACCAGATCTCACCCTATTTGGCTTATTTCCCTATGAAAAAAAGTGCTCAAAGGGAAACGAATTGCTAATGTTGTTGTTGCGGTGGAGGTGGTAAAACAAAAAACTTCAGAAGCACTGAAAGGCACCCAAATTGCCCAGTTCAAAACCTGTCTTGAGTGGTGGAAGAAACGTCTCAGTGGGTGTATTGCATCAAACAGAGTGCTTTGAAGGTGATCGAAATCTGAACATGGAAAAACAAATCCATGACATTATTTAGAAGTGAATCCTGGTTTTGTTTGGTCCCCCCTCGTATATTTATATATATATATGGAATATTTAAAAAGGAGATCCTGCCATTTGACACAACCTGAGTGGACGTGGAGGACATTATGCTCAACATAATAAACCAAGCACAGAAAGAAAAATATAAAAATATTGCACAATCCCACTCGTATGAAGAATCTTTTTTAAAAAATGTCAAACAGGCAGAAGAGATAGTGAATGAAGCAATGGTTCCCATGGGCTGGAGGGAATGGACGAAATGGGGGAGCTGTATGCAGTTCAAAGGATATAAAGGAGAGACAGGTAGGGGGAACAAGTCTAGCCATCTAAGGACTACTAATTGTATTACATTAGGGATTTTTCTTAAGTATATTTTAGCTGCTTTTGTTACATAAAAGTATGTGAGATGATAAACATGCAGTAACCATTTTACTATCTATGTTGTTGTTGTTGTTAGGTGCCGTCTACTCAGTATCCAACTCATAGCGACCCTCTGTACAACAGGGGAAACACTATTGTCAGTGCTTCTCTGCTGTTCATAGGGTTTTTAATGGCAGATTGATTTTTGGGAGGGGATTGCCAGGTCCTTCTCCCAAGCCTACAGCTTCTGGTGTTCCCAGGCGGTCTCCCATCCAGGCACTAACCAGGCCCGACCCTGCTTAGCTTCCGATATCTGACAGGATCGCATGCCACAGGGCTACAGCTGCAGGCTTACTATCTATATATACTCCATAATATCATGCTGTAAAATTCAAATATACACAATCATTTTTTAAAAGAAGAATACACTACATTATTAACATTTGTTAGCCAGGTGTGGTGGCACATGCCTGTAATTCTAGCTATTCAGGAGGCTGAGGCAGAAGGATCTCGAGTTCAAGGCCAGAGGCAGCCTATACAACTTAATGAGGCCCTGTCTCAAGAATAAAAATAAAAAGGTTAGGGATACAGCTCAGCAGTAGCACCCTTGCCTAGTCCACACAAGGCCCTGGGTTCAAACCCCAGCACTTCAAAAACAACAACAAATTTGTTAGAGGTGGTACAGGGACATGTTTGAGAAAGGAGAGTTTTGAGACAGAAAAGAGAGGAAACAATCATTCAGTATGATACATACCCTAACATTGTGTAAGAGGAAGAGCAAAGTAGAAAATTCTATTCAGATAACAGCAAATATAACAATTAACTATGTATGTGAAGAGAATTAGAGTGTTAACTTGGGAAAATGGAACACTATTTTGATTGGTTGCTAAAAAAAAGAGGGGGAACATGCCATTTCTTGGTATCAAACTTTATAATGAATGCATCCTCTAAAATGATTGTTATCTGTAAAATTCAATTTACTATTCAATTAACAGCTAACATTCTTCTATAATTTCTCATGACATTTGCAAGCAATCAGCGTATTTTACCTCTTGAATCTCTTTCCCAAAAAGTTCAACTAAATTCCACCATTTTCTCTTCTCTTTTTTTAAAAAAACTGAAATATAAAATTTTAGTTCATTTTTTGCTATCTTTTGGCAACATATCTAGCATTTTTAAAGGGTAATCATTAGGAATTTAGAGAAACTCAATTTCAAGCTTGAAATTGGAGTCTAAAAAATATTAACCTTGTAACAAAAATAATAAAATTTAAAATAATAGCTGAAAATGAAGTCTTTATGTAGAAAAATATTCATTTCAATAAGTTAAAATCAAACATAATGGTGGCCTGTTACATATCAATGGCTTTTTCAAGTTATATAAATAATAAATAAGATAAAATGTCATTTTATCTATTCATAAGATGCCTAGGACGTATTATTCCTGACTCAGATTCTGTGATCTTGGCTCCTTACTTTCTCATGACCACGTCTGAATAGTTAAGAAAGTTTTGTCTTCAAAAACACTGCCGCCCTCTAGCTGCCCCTCCTGGACTCACAGTGAAATACTGACTGGAAATATTGCAGGGCCCTGACAGCAGGGCATCTCACACTGACTTCAGTCGCTCACAAACAAAGATGAAGCAACTGAATCTGTGCAACTGAAGAAAAGCCCTAGCAGTTGCTTCTGGAAGTTTCTAACCTCTCCTGTCTTTCTTCTTCTCTACCATCTCTTTCCTTGTACAACAGCTCTACATGAGCATACCTTATGGGGATCTTGTGAGACCTTTCAGTTGCTCAACGTTGCTGCAGCAGGGAATTGCCTTGAAAATTGGGCTTTTAGTCAGGGTATATTGAAACCATCCAAGTCTCATCCTTACAACAGATACAGAAAAAATGTGATCCTTCTGATCAAGTGTCCACCCTTCAAGTTCTCCAAAGGGTGGCGCCATCTTCAGTCAAAGGGTGGGTCCTAATGAAGACCAGATACAGAACTTTCAGGGTCTACTACAAAATGAAAATGGGGACCCCTCTCCAAAGGTATTGAGAATTTCAAGATGGTGTCAGGAGAGTATCAAGCCAAGTCCAAGAGCCTTCTAAGCATAGGGCCCTGTTTGAGTGCACAGGTCTCTAGCACACAATGTCAGCTCTGATCTTGACTGAAGCACAACCATTCTGTTCAATGAGAAAGGAGGAGAAACTTCCAGGAAGCTTCTAGAAAGTATTTCCCCACTATCAAGAACTATACATACAAGCGAAAAGTTGGACTCTTTGATCTCTATGCTGCCTGAAGGAGGTGCTAGGGTATCTGCCATTAGCCTGAGGCCAATACGCCACACCAAAGACAGCAGCATGCAAGTTAGAAGGAACTGTACCCTGGATGGTGGCCAAAGTCTCTGATTAATGAACCAGGTTCCCCTTTCACCAGAACTCGTAACAGATGATCTCATTCATTTCCTTAGGATTAAACTAATCTGAATTGCTGTTTTCTATTCGCTAAATGGGCTGGGATTTAGCTCAGTTGATAGAGCACTGTGCTGCAGTCTCTGAAGTCCCGAGTTCAATTCCCAGCCCAGCAAAAATGGGAGAAGGACCTGGCAATCCACTCCCAAGGCAATCCCAAAACAGTCAGCCATCGAAAACCCTATGAGGGTCGCTATGAGTCAGATACTGACTCGACGGCACCTAACAACAACAACAATTCGCTACATACTGAAAGGGAGAAGGACCTGGCAACCCACTCCCAAAAATCAATCTGCCAATGAAAACCCTATGAACAGCAGAGAAGCGCTGATGATAGTGTTTTGCCTGTTGTACATAGGGTCACTATGAGTCAGATACTGTCTCAATGGCACCTAACAACAACGACAAATACTGAAATGATCCACCCCCATGGATACAAAGGCTTTGCAAGACAACTATGGTATCTCCCCAATTTAGAGAACTAGACACTAAAATCCAGACAGGTGACTTAGCTCTAAGTCCCAAAGCAACTACATGAAAAAGCTAGGATTTAGTCTGAGCTCCGCCATGTTGCACATCTTACTCAATGTGAGCAGAGTCCACCGGACTGGGCATGGCGGCCTTGTTCTTAAGGTGGCAATTTTCAACTCCCAACTTCCCAACAGAAAGGCAGAGACCATGTCCACATTAGAAGCTAAGAAAAGTCCCTTCTTCAGATATTTCATACTGTAGAATTTTTTAAAGATTTTACCATTGATGTAGAAAATCCTAATGGCAAAAAATAATGGAAATTTTCACTGCTGTGATAAAAATCCCTGACACAACTTAAGAGAGGAAGGATGTATTTTTGGCCCACAGTTTCAGAGCGGTCAGCTCACGGTCCTTGACTCTACTGACTCTGGGACCACAGTGAGGCAGAACATCATAGTAGCATGAGCAGGTGCAGGGGCTCCTCACCTCATGGCTGACAGGAAGCAGAGAGAGAGAGACAGGAAGGGACCATGGGCCAGGTATAACCTTCAAAGGCACAACCCCAGTGACCCACTTCCTCCAACTAAGTCTCCCTTCCTAAAGTTTCCACTACCTCACAAAACAGCTCCCCTAGCTGGGAACCGAGTGTCCAACACATAAGCCTGTGGGGGACATTTCATATTCAAACCAGAACAACGCCCCAAGTATACCTTCAGTTAGGACTGGGCTCATAAGTTGTGGGTTCTAGTGCCAGATGAGTATGTCGGGTCTCTTGCTCAAAACATTTTCAATCATGTCAACACAGGGGTAGTGGAGTATGAACCATGCATGGAGCCCTGCTGAGGGCAGGGTCTTCTGTGACTGCACAGGGAACACAATCCTAAACCAATGCTGTCTTCAGGGAAGCTTTCATATCTAGCAAAAAGCCAATTGCCTTAGTCTCCTATGACTGCTATAATAAATGATGACAAATTCTCACAAATGAGCTTAAAACAACACTCACTTATTATCTTATGATTGTGGAGACCAGACATGAAAAGGAGCTAAAATCAAGGTCGGCAGGGCTGATGCCCTCTGGAGGCTCCAGGGAAGCATCCACTCCTTATGACTTCCAGCTTTCAAAGGCAGCTTGTGTCTCTAGGCTGAGGCCCCAAGTCATAGAGCCTCTTTCCCCTGGGCTACCTCTGTCATATCACCTTCTCTCAGCTTCTCTTGTGTCCCTCTTATGAAAACCCTGTGACTACTCCAGACCAACTGGATCAGCCAGTATAATCTCCATGTCTCATGATCCATCTGCACAGCTGCCTTTGCTACATAAAGGTCTGGGATTAGGACATGGGCATCTTTGAAGGGTCCTTACTCAGCCTACTGCTCCTATGCAATGGTCTTTCAAGAGTCCAGGGTGCTTTCCAACGCAGCCAAGATAGACAGCATCATGGAACCAGAGAGCCAGAAAGAATTTTCGCACCTCTAGCTGCTGGAAATTTCCAACTGGGATCTCACAGGCATACACACTTGTCTTCAGAATGGAGTTTATCCTCTTATCAGATGAACAGATAAAAAGACAAACTCCAGGCCCTGTCAACACGGACCACGCTCCTCTGCTCATCAGGAACCACCATATCCCCAGGGAGCTCTCAAAGCCGTTTCAAACGGAGCCAAAAGACATCACCAGTTACTCTGATATCCAAATTAAAACAGTAAGAACATTCCACCTGGAGTAGGAGCTGCAATGGCCCACACTTTGTTTCTGGGGTCTTCTGTAGGGTTTGGGTTGGGAAAGAAAGACTAATTCTCAGGCTCCTCACTCTGAGTTTTTGCTTCTGATGAATTATTTGAATTTGCAGATCATGTAATATCTGCTGCACGTTCCTCATATCACCTTGGCTTGCTTTTTCCCATCCGTTTCTTTTCCAAATGATACTAGATCAATACACAGTCAGTTTTGCAAGGAGTGATAGGAAACACAAAATAGCAGTTTGTTTTCCTCTTAAATAAACTGAGTGTGTAAGCCGTGCATGGCAAGTATCCAATCAATGAAAATCAAGGCAGCTCCATGATGACTAGGGCTCCAGGCTCTTTCTGCCTTGTTGCTCTGCCATCCTCACCAAATAATTTTTTACTTCATGACCCATGATGGCTGTTCCAGCTCCAGCTATCTCTTCTTTATCCCTTTATTCAAGTCAGCAGAATGGGGAAAGGCACAAAAACTTGCATGCCCTTTCCCTTAAGGGTGATTTAGATCTACTCATTTCCCACTGACTAGGACTTAGTCCTATGCTCATGCCTACAAGCAAGACTGGAAAATGTAACCTTTTATTCTGAGAAGGTAGGCACCCAGCAAAAACCCGGAGGAGGGTGACAACTAAGAAAAAACTGGAGAAGTGGTTTTGGGGAACAACTAGCAGATTCTGCTACCATGGTAACCTTAACTGATTATAAGTTTTGGTGGGCCATCTATCAATGTTTTACAGAGTGCTTCTAAGGGCCACAGTGTCCGTATTCCTAGTTTTGATATCCAGCTTGACATAACTACAGCCACCTTGGTCACAACCATTATTGGTGATGCCGGCACACATTCCAAGACCTATGTTGTTGTACTTGTTGTTGTTCTTGCTGTTTTTAGGTGCCCTCAAGTCAGGTCCGACTGATAGCAGCCTTATGTACCACAGAACAAAACATCCCCCAACACAGTGCCAGGCACACGATCTTTTTTATGTTTGAGCCCATTGTTGCAGACACTGTGTCAAGCCATCTAGTTGAGGGTCTTCCTTTTTTTCATTCATCTGCCACTTTCTCAAATATGATGTCTTCTCCAGGGATTGGTCCCTCCTGACAACATGTCCAAAATACATCATACAGTCTAGTCATGCTTGCTTCCAAGGAGCACTCTGGTTGCACTTCTTCTAGGATGGATCTGTTGGTTCTTTTGGCTGTCCATGGCATATTCAATATTCATCTCCAGCACCATAATTCAAATGCATCAATTCTTCTCCTGTCTCCCTCATTCAATATCCAGCTTTCACAACCATATGATACGACTGAAAATCCAATGGCATGAGTCAGGCGCACTTTCATCATCAATATGACATCTTTACTTTTCAACACTTCGAAGAGGTCTTTTGCAACAGCTTTTCCCAGTGCAATGCATCTTTTGATTTCTTGACTGGTGCTTCCACGGGTATTGATTGTAGAACCAAGTAAAGCAAAATCTTGGACAACCTCAATCTTTTCTCCATTTATCATGAAGGTGCATACTGACACAGTTGTAAGGACTTTTGTTTTGTTGATGTTGAGGTGCAATCCATACTGAATGAAGGCTGTGTTCTTTGATCTTCATCAGTACATGTTTCAGATCCTCTTCGGTGTCTAACCCCAAAAGGATAGACCAAGTTACTAAGATAGCCTAGCAGTTAATGCCACCCTGAGACTGTTTATTAACTGACTTCTGCTATGTTATCAGTTTAGGGCATGGTTCAAGCACTTTCTGGCTGGCCATGGCCCACCTTTATCCAGGTTAGTATATAAATTCCTTCCTCCTCCCTTGGGACATAGGGAACCTTCTGTCTTGCTGCTGCCCAAGACAGACTACCCATAAATCCCCAGGAAACTGCACTCTGCGCCATCTTGGATCTGCCTCTTTCTTTGGTCTCTTACTACTTTCTGCCTTTGGGAGCATTCACCAGGTTTGTCCAAAACACCTAGCAAAATATTGGGTTTTATTAAGGAAGAAGGGGAGAACAGACATTTAGGAAAACCTAATGGCTTCTCACATAAACATGTACACTAAGTTGTGTTTATTAGACTTTTTCTAAAGAAACAACCCACCATTGAAAACCCTATGAATAGCAAAGATGCACTGACAATAGTGTCAGGCATGGCACAGTGTAAGAGAGTGTTTCCTTCTGTTGTTCCTACGGTCACTATGAGTAGGACCCTACTTGATGACACCTAACAACAACAAAGATGTAGGGTAAAAGTGAAAAAACAATTTCATTTTAAAGCACACTCTTAAAAGTCTGCAAACACCCAACCTCCAAATTTATCACAGAACATCTTTTGCCTGGAGCATTCTCCAGGCTCCATGTTCTCTCTCCTCTGTGACCTTTTCTCTTAACTTTTCTGGACCTAGAATTGCTGGGAACGAAACTGCTTTGCTCTGGGAGTGAACCCTGAGCTAGGTATGGAAAGTGAGGACCCCAAGCCAAAGTCTGGAATTTTATCCTCTTTAATAAAGACCGTTTCTTCTCAAATGCAATACCAATGGGCCTGTCCTGCTTATTTGCCAAAGTAAACAGACAGTCCTAATCGTTCTTTATGGGGTTCCCAGGTAAATGAGAAACAGAAGTTCTGGGGGCCAACACTCCTGAAGTCCTACCATAAGGCATGTTTGCCAGAGCTAAGGAAGGGTTCAATACACACTGTGCCAGTGTTTGGACTAAAGGATGGGATAAAAAAGATAAGCAAGACAAACGATCTTTGTTCTCGTGGCTCTCTCCATCTAGTACTATCTAGTTCCATCCAGGTTCTATGAAGAAATAAGTAAGCCCCAAGAGATCTGTCACCACATACCTTCCTTAACATACAGCAAGAGTGCTGGGCTATGCCCAAAAGCAGGGAGGGAAAAGAAAATCTGTGCTGATGTCAATGCAAGCTCTCAACTTCCCAGACTTTTGTCATTCATGATGTGTGTGGACCTCCCAGTACACGGGAAGAGAGACAGAAAGAATAACAAACACAGTAACAAGGGGAGCTGTGAGTGTCTAGGAAACAGTGCCAAGAGGGTGCCCCTCTGCCCCTTGAGTTGAGGTGTGGCCATGTGACTGGTGTTGGCCAATTAAATGTGAGTGGAAGTCATCTGCGGCTCCTGATTGGAAGCTTATGAGTCAGTGCTCAGCTAAGCCAAGTTCTTCTTCCCCCTGCCCTTGCAGATGGACACATACCAGCTGTTGGAAACTTTGCCACCCTGGTTTCTGGACTAATAATATCAAGGAGCTGAGTTTCTGGACTAATAATATCAAGGAGCCAACCATGTTGGACAGACACCATAAGCAAAAATAAACCTTTGTCTTTTTTAGCCACTAACACCTGGGGAGTCTGCAAACAGCACCCTGGCCATCAGATCCCAAGTGATCTCAGAAGCTAAGCTGGGTCGGCCTGGTTAGTCTTCAGATGGGAGACCACCTGGGTGCTGCAGGCTAGGGAGAAGGACCTGGCAATCCACTCCTGAGATAATCTGCCACTGAAAACCCTATGAATAGGAGAGAAGCACTGACATAGTGTGGGGCATGGCACAGGGTCCGGGAGTGTTTCGTTCTGTTGTACATAGGGTTGCTATGAGTTGGCGCCGACTGGAGGGCACCTAACAAGAACAAGACTTGGGGAGAGTTTATTACCGCAGGGTAACCCAGCCCTTCCCAACTGATGCAATAGATGAGTCATGTTTTATTCTCAATATGGCCACCCTTTTAAGTCTTCTACAAAAGTCCTCCTCTTATCCTCACAGCTGCCTTATGGAGAAAACATCTTATCTCCAGAATTTCCTCAGATGAGAACACTCAGAGCTGAAAGAGTGGATGAAATGGCCAGTGCTTCTTTGTGGACCTGGGGATTCCAATGGTGCTTTCACGCTCTGATGTCTTAAACCAGGGTTTTAGGGGTATGAGGAGGAGGGGGGGAAGGAGGAGGAGGAGGAGGAAGAGAAGGAGGACGACGACGACTCAATGGTAACTCAACTATCATGGGTGCCTATTAAGTCCCAGGCTCTCTGCCAGAGGTACTGGAGCCTTATGGGTGAAAAGATGATAGTTGA